>JASDQU011026987.1:3917-31832 GCA_032191745.1 Picea mariana | reverse complement strand
ATTACTATGATGTACAGTGTAACCGCAACCACTTGTTATTCCAAATTATAATCGTTTTGGTAAAAAAAAAAGTTTCATTCAATATGGCCAAATTCAAGTCATTATAGTAAAGGTAGTTAATTTAGAATAATAATATGAAAATAACATATTAATAATCATTATTCAAATCTAAAATGTAATTTCATTTAGTACAATAATATGAAAATACCATATTAATAATCGCTATTCAATCCTAATTTAAATTGTGGAAGTGTTATATAGTGGTTCTCTCTATTGATTTGGCACAACTTGTAAAGAGAGATATGGTAATATGCTTTAATATACTCTTTGTAATATAATATATGTTGAGATATGAGTGGAAACATTTTTATATTTGTTGTGAACTCAAAAGTTGCAAGATTTTGTTCTGGATACTACCAAGTTTTGTAAATACAAGCAAGGTACTAACGTCCAAAATGTAAGATTAAGTCATATAATCCAAGTTAACATAATACATGATGAACTTTGGTGAGTTGTCATTATAAAAAACCATAGGCCTCAGGCTCAAAATTCATTCACTAATGTTTATTGAAAACTAAGTACTTTTGCTTTGGATTTAAGTTCAATTTACTTCAAGAAATGCATTTCAAAATAACAAACCATAGGTCATGGAGGGGTGCAAAGAACAAGGGGATCCTCATTAATCCCAAAGGAAAATTTGAAATGTCTTTTGGTTCGGGATTGGGAACGTCAACCAATAATCAGGCATAATCTTAATCGCTACTCCAGGGGCTAAGGTTAGCGATGGAAAAGAAGAAAATTCAACATTTAACTGTATTAGGGGATTCTAGCACTATTATTAAGTTGATGCATAAGAAAATTTGTCTAGATGATTATAGACTTGCCTCTATTTTGGTATGAGCGCAACATGAGGGTGCAAGAATTCAAAAAATATAATTTTTCCATGTCTTAAGGAGTCATAATCACCAAACTAACTCACTAGCCAATGAGGCAACAAAACTTAAAATGTGGGAGCTTTGGGTTAACGAAAAGTTAACCATACAAGTGATACCTTAATTTTCCCTCATGTATTTAATCACAAGTACCACAAATGAATTATGCCATGTGTCCCTCATGCACCATCCCACCCACCAAGGAAAATTAATAAACACGACGAGACCCAAGGCCCCCTCACACATGCTCATGTTTGCAAGGATGAAGGGTAATGAGGTTTCATGTTTAATTCACCCTGGACAAGGTGGGACAATGGCTAGTTTGACCTTTTCTTAGTGGGAGGAAGGTGGGAAGATCTACTACTTTGAACTCCATTCAAATTCAACATTGAATCTTAGGTTGGTGGTTGATCATGTTTCCACTCTATTTGCTCTTCTTTTGTTGAGTTTGGATAGTGCACGAGAGCTTGTATTTAGCAAATTAGTTATCTCGGGTTATGGTTATTTTGGTTTTAAATTTGAATCTCCAAGGAAAAAAATCTTAGGTACAGATCTCTTGTCTCCACTCTCTCGCTATGGATAACTCTGTTTAATTGGCTTCCACAAGAAACTAGCCTTGGTCCCCAGGTCAACAGTTGGCATAGTTACCTTCTATTTTTCTCTCCATTTGATGAATTTGGTATGTAAACAAGTGGTGGTTTTTAATATAACAAACATATCTTGTTATTGTGAGTGTGGAATTGTCTCTACGTATTTGGGAAAGGGTTAGGGAGTGTAAAGTTTTATTCCACTTGTAGGTTGTAGCTCATATTCATGCTTGCATGATAATGGGGGAAGTTCCCTCATGGGTGGTGTCAAACATCTTCTATTCTATTTTGATCGAGGCCTATGGGTTTGTTTCAAGTGTCAACTCTTTGTTATGCAAACATAAGATTGACTAGACATCATGGATCATTGTGATTTACAAGAGTTAAGGAGGATTTTAAGGACACATGAAGAAATGGTTCAAGAAAACAAAGCATCCATTCTCACTCTTATCTCCAAATTTCATGAATATGAGCAACAATGTATCTCACAAATTGCAAAGGTTATGATCACCTTGGTGCAACTTAAACATTAGTTGCTCATTCTTGAGGTAGAGTGAAATTTCTTAAAAAATATGGTGTAGAATCTAAAAAAAGATGCACAATCGATGGCTTCTAATCAGTGGATGTTAAGACAAGGTGAATGCAAGGGTGGAGATAGAGTGATACAACTGATAGAAGATATGGAAATTGGAGAATAGGAGCCAATACATACAGCGACAAGCTTGGCACAGGCTACAAGTCATCATACCTTTCATTAGCTTATGTTTTTTAAATTTATTAATATCTTAGGTATCTTTTATAGAATATAGCGTAGTACTAACACTTAAAATTCATGGTATCTTCTTCTAAGAATTTGTTCTACTTGACATGTTCAAAAACATACCTAAATAAGTTCAGAAAGAACCCATTGTGTTGACTCTGCTAAAATTTCTTTTAATTGAGATAATTATATGAATTTTTTAATTGAGATAATTATATGAATTAAAAGAAATTTGACATTTGTTCAAAACTTTAAGACAATTCTCTCTATCTAATGTCGACATTTTGTAGCAGACTACTAGTCAAATGAAGAGATTGTGATAAAATATTTTATCCACTTTATTTAAACTTAATTCAGAATTTTTATTGCCATGATATCTTGCAATGCTCAAAACACATTATACGTGGCATGTATGGTTTTGTGTCATTACTTGGATCTTGTAAAGGGTTAGGTTTACAAATAACAAATGCTTGCGTATTCTGTTTACATAACAAATTCTTCATTTGTTATGTATGGGTTATCAATCTAGACATGACTATGTACCCTTTAATGATCTCCAATCATATAGTAAGCACTTTGTTTTCAAGTATCTCCAATCATATAGTAAGCACTTTGTTTTCAAGTTGAGGGAACTCGTGGCTATCTAATTAGTCTTCTACAATGTGCATAGTCACTTACTCCTCTGTTCCAGTTTTAGGTTTTATTTCTTTGGGTTTTTTTTTCACATTTTCCCCACTTTTCTTTCGAATTTATTTCATTGACTTTGAGAACTAAGCTGGCAGGTGAAGAGAAGGCCCGCAACTAACTATATGGAAGAGGTTCAGGAAGATATAAATGCCAACATGTGAGGGATTCTAATTGTCTGGTTTGTGGGGGTGAACCTTTGTGCTTGTTTCATGTTTCCATAAAATTACTAATCCTAGCAGTTAATAACTTGTTGTCTATTGCAGGTTGTTGAGGAATACAAACTTGTTCCAGATACATTGTATTTGACAGTTTCCTATATTGACTGGTACCTTTCCAAGAATGTAGTAAATAGACAATGCTTGCAATTATTGGGTATCACCTATATGTTGATTGTAGCATAAGTAATATTTCTTTGTCCCAATTGCCCAATTTTTATGCCAAAGGCGTTCTTATAAGGAGAGGTTCCTTAAAGGTTTTTGTCATCTGTCCACAACAAATCAACAAATGCCATGTGTATCTATCTGCAACAAATAAAAAATTGGCACGTGGGTTTGTCCACTACGAATGCATGTGTTCGTCTAAATCCTCGTTTTGGGAGTGTTGTCCTGTCCATTTCCCAGTATCCAAACTTTCCATCTATTTATCAAAAATCAACAAATCAGTTCTTTCCACGTCTCTTATACTTCACCGACTCACCTCAAAACTCATCGTCTTATCCTTCATCGACTCCCCTCAAAACTATGATTTCCTACATTTCGATTGCAGTAATCTGATAGCAACGATCAAACAACAGTATATCCGAGCATCCAAGCCTCGAAACCGAGCATGTGTCAACCTCACCAGCTATGGCGATTTTCAAATTTCTCCAATATCAGGGATGAACCGGACTTGATGCGGTTGACACAACCACCCACTTCGACATCGGAGATGCCCGAGGGACATGATCAACTGATATCGCAATCATTTTGTTGGCTATAGTTGGTGTTGTTCCATGGTCATCCAATGGATTCAGACAACAATGGAGGAGGTCTAGTCTGTGGTGTGGCATTTCAACAAACCACAGACAAACAAGCATTTTATCTGTACTTGTTCCATGCGGGGCGATGATGTTGTGGGGTTCTCTTCGAACCGATAACTATTGGAACTCACTGGTGAATAGAGGGGATATTGGTCTTCACAGTTATTCGCGAACGATCTGAATGTATTGTATAAATGTATTGTAGAAATGTGTGAGCATATCATGGACACTATTAATGCCAAAATGACTAATGATGCCAGTTCCAATTCTCTCTTGCTTCATCAAATGAGCACAACTTAGAGCCTTTTTTATGCCTCTCAATAAGCAGGGATTGGGAGGCATAAAACCACAGCCTATACTCCTCAACAAAACAACGTTGTTGAACACATGAACATGACTCTTCTAGAGAGAGCAAGGAGCATACTTAGTAATTCCAAGTTGCAACAATAGTTGTGCACAGAAGTAGTTTCTACAACTTGTTATCTGGTTAACCTATCACTATCAACTGCAATTGAATGTAAGATTTCAGAAGAGGTATGGACTGGTCGCTCTTCTGATTATTTGAACCTTAATATTTTCGATTGTGAAGCCTATGCTCTTACACCTAAGCATCAACGTTCTAAATTAGATCCCAAATAAAAAAGGCTTATCTTTATTGGGTATGGTGATGGAATTAAGGGATATAGATTGTGGGACCCTACTGCCCACAAAATCACCATTAGCAGGGATGTAATATTTGATGAATCAATATTTATAAAATCAGATGTAGATGTTGAAATGAAATAGGTGCAGGTACCACAAACTCAACAGATCTAGTTTGAGACTCGTTCATCTACATAAGAAGATGAACATGAAGATGTTCATGATGATGTTCATGAGATGTTCCTGCAAATGAAAATGTGGAAGCATATAATAATCAAGAAAATGTGGGTATACCACAATCATCTCTAAGGATATCTACAAGGGTCAGGAATCCTCCTAGAAGTTATGATGATTTTGTTTCATTTGTTTCTTTGGTTACTAATAATGAGGAGCCTACTTTCTATCGGGGAGCAATGGAGGTGGATGATAGTGCGAAATGGAAAGAAGCAATGAAAGAGGAAATGACTACCTTGGAAAGGAATGGAACATGGGACCTGGTAGAACTCCCAAAAGACAGAAATTTTTTTTTTTAAACCTACAGAAGTCGTCGCTATAGCGACGTATTTTCGTCGCAAATATGGCATATGTGTCGCAAGCCATTGGTGGGTTTTCTACTTTGCCACAGGACTTCGTCGCTATTTCCACGCTCTGTCATCTCTATAGCGATGCTTTTTCATCGCAAGAAGGTATAGATCTCTCTTGCCATGAACTTGCGTCTCTATATCAACGAACGTTTGTGGAAAGAAGTTAAATATTTTCTATTGGATTCCATCTTTCTGACGTATGTTCGTCGGTCTACTGACGATAGTTTGTCATAATTATGATGATGTGAACAAAAAAATTTAACATAAATATTTAGGATGATGACACGTGGCGGCCTGATTTCTTCGTTGTTTCCATGAACAATCTTATTGCGTTGATATAGCGACGTAAAATGTTCCACGAAAAATACTGTTTGGCTTCGTGGAAAGTGCGATGGATATGTGTGGCAATAGAAACGAAAAATCGTGGCAAATTTGGTCATATGTAGTAGTGACACTTGCACTCCTTGCACAAACTCGTAGAAGAGAAAAAATTGAAACTCATCTAATCCTCACAGATTCATACATTCAACCATGTAATGCATTCATAACATAAGAGCAAGTAATAACAAAGAATACAATTAGATAGAAAGACTACCATTCATTTAGATATACACAGTAACAATAACAACAAACATTTTGGATCAACGCTTCTCTGTTATATTCATTCAAATGATATGTACATGGGCTCATACAACTTCGATAAGCTTCAAGATTCTCAACAATAACAACTTTAGATAAATTTCAGCAGCCTCATTGGGCATACAATACATATATTTATACAAGAGGGCTCATAGAGATTTTCCCTCTGACTACCTTAGTGCTATCCTATCAAATTAAAATATTTCAACTACTAAGGCTTATTACAATAAATGATTGGTACAGACAGATAAGAGAGAATGCTTCAGATCTATACTGCTATTAACTACATTAAAGAAAATGCAATCTCCATCAATTTCACGCGTTGGTTCAGCCTCTTAACATTTAATATATTCTTTAATTACAATCTTTTCAAGATATTTCATGACATTCCATCTCTAAAATTCAAAACACTTCAAAATGCATGCTAGGGTGATGAGTTGTCCTCCACTTGTTCTTTGATGACGATGCTCCTGCATCATACTCCTCTGGCCAAAAATTCATGGACAAGACTGTCCATGAGCCCCTGCATTGACTTTCCATGCTTTTGAATATCTACTTCATTTACCCAACTAGCATCTTCTATTGGGTGTCCTTTCCACTTTACCAAATACTCAAAATCAGTCTTTCTCCTGGTCTTCTTACCAATCCTCTGATCTACGATCTCCTCCATCTGCAGCTTTTCTGCTATAGGAATCTTCTTCTCCCACTGGATCGTTTTTTTATCTTCTGATACTTTTTGTGTCATATTCCTTGTAAGGGTATAGGTATGAAATGTTGAATATGGGAGATATACCCACATCCTCTGGAAGCTCTATCTCATAAGCATTGGCATCAAATTTCCTTAGGATCTTGCACAGTCCTATCTTCTTCAACTTCATTTTGTTATATGTTCCCCTTGGGAACGTTTCCTTCTTGAGATGTGACAGAACTTGATCTCCCACTTCAAATTGAATTTCTCTCCTATGTTGATCAACTCTGCATTTATATTCTCTGTTGTGTTTCTGCAACTTCTCTTTGACCTGATTATGGAGCTTCTGCACTTATGTCGCAAAGTCTTCTACTCCAGTGCTTCTGAATTCATTTTGCTCCAAATATATCAACTCTGATACTCCTCTTGGATCCATCCCATATACTATCTGGAATGGACTCTTTCTTGTAATCATGTTTGGTAAGTCATTGTATGCAAACTCTGCTTGTGACAAAATCTGATCCTACTGGCTATGATGTTCGACCAGACTCCTCAGCAAATTTCCTAAACTCTGATTTACCACCACAATTTGTCCATCTGTTTAAGGGTGATATGTTGAACTAAAGGACAGTTTTGTCCCCAGTTTCTTCCACAATGTCCTCTAGAAATGACCAACAAATTTAGTGTCTCTATCTGAGACAACACTCTTGGGCAACCCATGAAGTCTCACAACTTCCTTGAAAAACATATTTGCAATGTATGTTGCATCATCAATTTTTTGGCATGGAATAAATTGTGCCATCTTTGAGAATTTATCAACTACAAAAATATGGAATTGCTTCCCCTTTGTGTTCTTAGCAATCCCAATATGAAATCCATGTTTATTGCATCCCAAGGTCTATCTAGAATAGGAAATGGTTGATATAACCCAATGTTATGTCGCTTTCCTTTTGCATACTGACAAATATTACATCTGTTTACAAATGTAAGATGTCTTGATTAACCAATATGATGCTAGATGGTTCTTTCACAATGAATATTTAGTTATAACGATGAGAAATGAAAAATAATCAAGTTAGTACCATGTGCGTGAAGAAATCCATCGGGGAACACTACAAACTTGATTATGATTGCAATATGAAGTGAATCAAATGAGATAGGAAATTATTGACCAATTGTCTAGATAGGCATGGAGATTTTAGTCATTGGAAATGTAAGGGGATTGACTGATGAGTGCAACAAGAAGGGATCAAAGTTGGGAGGGGAATGAGATAAGAATCAAGACGAAAGTGGGCTATGCTGACTTGATTAGAATTGGAGAGAGGGAGAATATTTTCATCAATGCACTCGATGATGATGATGGGTTGAAATCCTTCCACTGATGCATCGATGACAAAAGAGGGGAACTTGTCAATGGGTAGTGTGTCGGGGGCGAAGAGGTGAACCTCATCTATAAGCATTATAACGAAGCAAAAGGGGGGGAGCACCACCGTTATGTGATGCATCGACGCAAGTGGGAGAAATTCAGTTGGTGGAAGGAGTACGTGCAATGATGGTGAATGCGTGAACATTATCAATGTGTTGGTGTTGATCACGCGTAATTCATAGGTGAGGAAGACATGCATTAGTGAATTTTAGCGAAGGTGTGATGGCACGTTAGCAAAGTTCAAAGGGAGGTGGCTTATGTATTAGCGAAGGAATCAATGGCATGCCAATGTAGAGGTCAAATAAAGGGTGCACACTTTGATGAGATATGTGTCAACGCAGGAAGAGGGAACTTGAAAACGTGTGGATGTCGGGTAGAAGTGATCTGAGGAGTAACTGGAAATGATGAGGTGGGGAGAGTGAGAGGAAAAACTTGGGTGTAGACATTTGTGCAAGGGAAAGAGGGAGAGTGTTCTAGTAGGAAGAATTGAAGGGAGGGGAAATTTCTTGTCTTGGAGAGATGATAAGACACGAAAATTGGGAGGTTGTTGTGCACGCACAACATGCTCATAAACTCTCAGCATAGGTTCACCCTTGAGCTGGGGATAAATTCCACATGGGTAAAGGATTTATAACCAAGCTAAGGTATCTTTGAAAGTATACAACTCAGACATCAGTGCCAACTCAAACTAACATCCTACAATCCCTCATTCCCCACATGCATGTACCACTCCAGGAAGTGTGCCCCTTCTCTACTCAACAGTCCTTTGACTACCCCACTTCCCTTTTAGGGCTTCAACAACAGGTCGAACAAGAAGTCTTAAATCCCTGTAGCTGCATTTTGGAACATTGGGAAATCAATTCCTAGTAGTTCTATCACCTGGAGAGAATGCTCATGGTCATGACAACCTGCTTCTTGAATGTCCTACAGTCCTAAAAACTTGCTTCTTCATTGTCCTACAGGCCTCACAACCTGCCTCTTCAGTCTAGCTCCAGAACTAACCAAAGTCCTAATACAGGTACATATACAGGTGTTCATAGCATGAAGGTACAAATGATAGTCCCCTGGAGGTAGTGAGGTGTGAATGATAATGGGAATATGCCTCCCAAAGGAACTAATTTTTCCCTAATTATATTTCCATGTTCCCACATGACACTTGTCATGTTGGGAATTAGCTTGGTTCCACATGGATTCCCTCACAAGGTGATATGTTCCTCAACATAAGGAATTAGGATATATTTAGATGTCCATACTTTATACTTTATATATTTTTGGAAATATTAATAAAATATTCCTTTGGGTTTAATCCCCCTAGCTTAGCCCCTTTTCCCCAGACTCTTAGCCCCCTTTTCCCATTCTAGTGGAGTTTAGCCCCCCATACTCATTTACATGGTTGGCCTGCAACAATGGTGTCTTTTCATTAAAACTGAGTATGATTGCATTTTACAAAAATAGGTTTGTTGGCCTTTCAGCTTCTGGCTCACCATCCCAATAATCATACATGCACTTTGGCCTCAAAATACATTCATACAAAGGAAATCTATCCCAAAGTAGCATGGTTCGTCATCCTTTATGTACAATTACATTTATATTTACAATGGGGTTCGACCTAGGGGTATTACAATATTTATAGGATTTACTTCACGCAAAACCCTAAATCATGATGCCCAAAAATGGTTATAGATCCATGAAGATGATTCGTTGCAATCTCGCGAATTTTGAGCATTCTGTTATAGTTGGTCTTTAGTTGGTTTTCACTCGACCTCCTGTCAGTTAACCTTTCAACCTTCCAGTCGACCACTTCAACCTTCGAATTTCCAGTCAATCACTTCGATCTTTGACTTAACCATCAACTTGACTTGACATGTCTATTGATTCATCACATAATCGATCTGCCTCAATTAGCTAGTTGAATGACCGTTCTTTCATTGCGAAGAATATAACAACCCAACAAGGTTTTGCACAAGTGGTATTATTCTAAATTTTTCGGCTCTACTCTTCCATAATTACTCTAAGTTTGACATTATTTGTGGTTGAAGGGGGTTGTCTCTCAGTCCTTTATCATTCTACAATTGGGTCGAGTAGGGTTTTGTTTTGTTCTTTCATATTTTGGCATCAAGGTTTTAAGAATTACTAAAGGTTTGGGTTCTAATTATTGTTATTTAGAGGTGGCCAATATCGACCTTCATTGTCTTTTAGTATGGGGGGGTTGGTATCAATTCAGGGTAGAAGGCCATAGTCATTACGGGAGGTGTTTCTTGTGTGAATCCTCTGACCTTCATCATGCACCAAGGAGGAGTAGTCATATCCTTGTATATATCTAGGTAGTTATTTCCCATCTAGTAATATAATGGCTAGCAAAATTAAGGTTTAGAATGCTAAGTATGCATAAATTTTAGAGGTTGTCTCATTAGAGTAGGCAAATTGAAAAATTGGAAGCAAAGTGTAGTATATTGTACGAAGTGGTCTTAGGTCTTACCAAGAGTTCCTACTTTTTGATTGCTCATCCAAAGGATTTAATTGGGTTTTTTTAGCTATAGTCAAGGACGAGGAGACTATCTGACAAGCACCTAGAGGTTTGGAGATGGAAAATGTTGAATTAATCCACCAACTACAAGAAGACATCAAGCATGGAGCTCTTAGTGGGAACTTCTTTTTTAATCTCGGGGTTTTAAATGTTTTGTAAGGTATGTTTGATCTTAGATCTGTGTGTTAGGATATATACTAGTCCATTCCTCAACTATACATGTAAGATTGTTAGAGAAGGCCAACTTGTTTGTAGCATTTTTGTAATTTTGGGACTTGAAAGACAATACTCTAATAAGTATTTTTGGGTTTGTATTACTATAATGTACAATGTGACCACAACCACTTGTTATTCCAAATTATAACCGTTTTGGTCAAAAAAAAAAAATGTTCCATTCAATATTTCCAAATTCAAGTCATTATAGTAAATGTAGTTAATTTAGAATAATAATATGAAAATAACATATTAATAATCACTAGTCAAATCTAAAATAACATATTAATAATCACTAGTCAAATCTAAAATGTAAGTTCATTTAGTACAATAATATGAAAATACCATATTAATAATCACCATTCAATCCTAATTTAAATTGCGGAAGTGGTATATATAATTCTCTCTATTGTTTGTGCACAACTTGTAAAGAGGGATATGGTAATATGCTTTAATATACTCTTTGTAATCTAATATATGTTGAGATATGAGTATATGTTGAGATATGAGTGGAAACATTTTTATATTTGTTGTGAACTGAGAATGCAATGGAAAGACAATAGATTTTGTTTTGGAAACTACCAAGTTTAGTTCATGCTACAGTTATTTGTAAATACAAGCAAGGTGTTAACGTCCAAAATGTAAGATTAATTCATATACTCCAAGTTAACACAATACATGATGAACTCTTGTGAGTTGTCACTAAAAAAACCACTGGCCTAAGGCTCAAAATTCATTCACTAATGTTTATTGATGCTTTGGATCTAAGTTCAATTTACTTCAAGAAATGCATTTCAAGATAACCAACCATAGGTCATGGAGGGGTGGAAAGCATGAGGGGATCCTCACTAATCCCAAAGGAAAATTTGAAATGCCCTATTGTTGGAGATTGGGAAAGTTAACCAATAATCAGGAATAATCTTACTCACTACTCCAGGGGCTAAGGTTGGTGGTGGAAAAGAAGAAAATTCAACATTTAACTGTATTAGGGGATTCTAGCATTATTATTAAGTTGATGCATTAGAAAATTTGTCTAGATGATTAAAGACTTGCCTCTAATTTGGTATGAGCGCAACATGAGGGTGCAAGAATTCAAAAAATATCATTTCTCCATGTCTTAAGGAGTCATAATCACCAAACTAACTCGCTAGCCAACAAGGCAACAAAACTTAAAATGTGGGAGCTTTGGGTTAACGGAAAATTAGCCATACAAGTCATACCTTAATTTTCCCTCATGTATTTAATGACAAGTACTACAAATGCATTATTCCATGTGTCCCTCATGCACCATCCCATCCACCAAGGAAAAGTAATAAACACAATGAGACCCAAGGCCCCATCACACTTTCTCATGTTTGCAAGGTTGAAGGTTAATGAGGTTTCATGTTTAATTCACCTTGGACAAGGTGGGACAATGGCTAGTTCAACCTTTTCTCAGTGGGAGGAAGGTGGGAAGATCTATTGTTTCGAACTCTATTCAAATTCAACATTGAATCTCAAGTTGGTGGTTGATCATGTTTCCACTCTATTTGCTCTTCTTTTGTTGAGTTTGTATAGTGCACAAGAGCTTGTATTTAGAAAATTAGTTATCTCGGGTTATGGTTATTTTGGTTTTGAATTTGAATCTCTAAGGAAAAAATTCTTAGGTACAAATATCTGGTCTCCACTCTCTCGCTATGGGTAACTCTGTTTAATTGGCTTCCACAAGGAACTAGCCTTGGTCCCCAGGTCAACAATTGGTATTGTTACCTTCTATTTTTCTCTCCATTTGTTGAATTTGGTATGTAAACAAGTGGTGGCTTTTAATACAACAAACATCTCTTGTTATTGTGAGTGTGGAACTGTCTCTATGTATTTGGGAAAGGGTTAGGGAGTGTCAAATTTTTATGTCACTTGTAGGTTGTAGCTCAAATTCATGTTTGCATGATAATAGGGAAAGTTCACTCATGTGTGGTGTCAAACATCTTCTATTCTATTTTAATCGAGGCACGTGGGTTTATTTCAAGTGTCAACTCTTTGTTATGCAAACAGAAGATCGACTAGACATCATGGATCATTGTGATTTACAAGAGTTAAGGAGGATATTAAGGACACATGAAAAAATGGTTCAGGGAAACAGAGCATCCATTCTCACTCTTATCTCCAAATTTCATGAATATGAGCAACAATGTATCTCACAAATTGCAAAGGTTATGATCACCTTGGTGCAACTTAAACATTAGTTTCTCATTGCTGAGATAGAGTGCAATTTCTTAAAAAATCTGGTGTAGAATCTAAAAAGATGCACAATCGGTGGCTTCTAATCAGTGGATGTTAAGACAAGGTGAATACAAGGGTGGAGATAGAGTGATACAATTGATAGAAGATATGGAAATTGGATAACATGAGCCAATACATACTGCTACAAGCTTGGCACAGGCTACAAGTCATCATACCTTTCATTAGCTTATGTTTTTTTAAGTTATCAATATCTTAGGTATCTTTTATAGGATATATCTTAGTAGTAAAAACTAGGAATTTTTTCCAAAGGATATTAGTAAACTTTTTATTTTGATTTTGATATGTGAAAATAGTTCGAGTCATGAAGACACTATGTATGTTTAAAGAGTGTTATTATCTTCACTACAACCATTTTTTATAATACAAAGTGCCCAGTTTATGTTATATATATAAAAAGAAAACCATAGGTCATAGGTTCCAAATTCACTAAGATGTACTAAAAATTGATTATTTGTGTTTCACCTCTAAACAAACTTCTACCAAATTGGTCAATTGGGTGTAGCTTGGACGGTTGTGAGGAATGATTGTTTTCCTCCCCACCCGGGTTCAATTCACATAATGACATGAATAAAAACTCATAATGAGTATATTGTAATGGCTTCGAGCCTATATGTATTGGAAAGTTGCCTTTGATTCAAAATTGAATAGCAAGACCTGATAAGTGGTCATGCATTACAAAGCCTCATATGTAAATCGATCCTTTGTTATAAGTGGTCATGCATTACAAAGCCTATGTAATAAACTTCAAATTCACTTTGCATGGGAGATGATACAAAGTTCATCGTGCATGGGAGAGATACAGAGTTCGTTACACAACAACTCCGTTAGAATGAAAGTTTGAAGGTCACGTTCACGCGTTGCATAATTGCATCTATATATACTAATAACTCTAGTTAGTGCACATAGAGCTTTGATCCAAATGGATCTGTGGTGCAATGGTAGCGCATCTGACTCCAGATCAGAAGGTTGAGTGTTCGATTCATGTCGGGTTCAAGCCCTGTCTTTTCTTTGAAAATTCTCCACGATCTGTCAATCTGGTTTACAATTTTGGAGCATAGCGATTAAGAACTTTAAAAGTCACGCAAATTAAAATGCCTGAGCCCGGACTTGAACTGGGGACCTTTAGTGTGTGAGACTAACGTGATAACCGACTACACCACCCCAACATTTGATACATATTTCATACGTTTTCCAATCCATTTTGATTTTGATTTAACACTTAGATGTTTAACATTTCTAATCTATTTTAAAACAGTTGACAAACAACATGGCATTTGGATTTTCATTTCATGTAATGTTGTATCATTTGTTGCACATACTAAGGGGCTCAACAACCAGTATGGACGTATAAACAACAATCCATGTTTGTTTAGAGTTGTAATATTTCAAGTTCTTTTAATAGAATTTTTTTTTTACCAGGGAAATCACTAGTATGGCATATAGTCATGTGACATGTGGTTGTATTGTCCGATTTCTATCACTATAACTTTAGGTATGTCAATGGGGTCCCTCATGTAGTACACAATAATAAGTAAACAATATCTAGTGATATGTTTTCTCTATTATTTCCCTTACCCCCACCTTCATATATGAGGGTGGGAGAATAATAATGAAAATGTATTAGTGGGGGTGGGGGAATAATAGAGAAAATGTATAATGCATTTGTGAGGGTAGGGGAATAATAGTGAAAATGTATTAGTGGGGGTGGGGGAATAATAGAGAAAATGTATAATACATTTTCTCTAGTATAATATATTTTCTTTATTATTCCCCTCACTCCACTCCCATGTTACAAATTTCCCCACCTCCACCTTCACATTATACATTTTCACTATTATTTCCCACTCTCACAATATCTAATGAATTGATAACCATATGACAACCCAACTAAACCTTATAAACTATATCATAATAATAAAATTTGTCGAAATAGATCATAAATTTAAATAATACCCGATAAATACAATCAAAACACTTTACCTTTCACCAAAATTACACATGAAGAATCTCCATAGGAAAACTTTAAAGAGCATCTCAACCAAAGTTAGATGTAATGGTTTAATCTTATTTATTTAGTAGGTTGGATTCTAGAGGAAAACTTTAAAGAGCGTCTCAACCAAAGTTAGGTGTAATGGTTTAATCTTATTTAGTAGGTTGGATTATATAGTATCATCCTCCTTTAAAGTTTTTGGATATTTCCTTAAACTAATTATTTGACCCACGGATTATATATATATAATCCTTGTTTAATAAATGAAACTCTTACAATATTGATTCTATTAGATCATTGGTCAACAACAATATTTACTCTAATTTTAGAATGTTATCATAAGAGGTAAGAGGTTCATCATCAGATGACAAGAATTCACCAATGCATGATGATAAATCATATTATTAAAACAATATACTAATCAATTAGTGACGAGGGTTTTCATCATTCAAGGAGCTTCATCAATTTGTGAGGGTTTTAATTGATCAAGCATGGTTGTTTAAGAGGATCTTTCCCCATGCCCCCACAAAGTCTGCCTCTTTATTGCGCAGCTCCGTCAAACCAAGTGATGACTCTGTCTGGCGGGAGTTTTACTTTGGATATGTGCATGGGAAGGTATTTTACTCGATTTCCAAAGGTGGTCGCTGCTGCTAAGGTTTTGTAGACCACCCGATGAGTCAATGGGCAACCCTCTTCAAAGATGGCATCGTTCCTATCTGTCCAAATATTCCAGCAGAGAACGGCTGGCAGCGAAGGATATGAATTGATTGAAGTTTTCCATTTGCTGAAACAAGAGCTCGTCGATGTGCCTGTCCACCCCTCTGATAATTTTAAACGGTGTGATACTTGTTTCTAGACTCCACAAGTAAACAGACAATTCACAAATAAGTGAATAATTGTTTTGCATTCCGATTTGCACAGAGCACATCGGCTTGGTCCCGCCTATCCACGGGCCTGGAGATTTTCCCACACGAGTATTTTGTTCTCTATCAGTAGCCAAATAAAATTCTTGATCTTCATGGGGCATTCCCACTTCCACAGCTTTTTCCGCCATGCCTCATCTTTTTTTCCCAAAACTTGGCAGCAATCGCATTGTAAGCGTTTTTTACAGTAATCTTATCTATGTTGTCACCTCCCGTCCACATGAGGACATCCGGTCACTCCTGGAGAAAAGTATTGCTCCTATAAGATTCTGTCTGAACCGATCCCACTCAGCCTCGTGTTCTCCTCTGAGCTCCAGGGTGGAGCCTTCCAGCCAGTTCTAGCCCAACAATCCCCGGTTTTGATTGCTTTTTACTTGGAACAAAAAATATATCCCTTTACGATGTAATCGGTCTAGGAGCGAAGGAGAAAGCAAGGAATTCTTACCCAGTCCCAGGATGGTATCCCGTCCAAGATCTATTGACTTTTCGAAGCCTGGATTCCACGCAATCCACTAGAGTATGATAGGGAGCGAGTTTAAAAGGTTTTTCCACGTTTGTGAGCCTCCCGATGGATTTTTCGAGGCCGATCTTAGCCAAATGTGAACATGTTCATGAGGGAGATATTTGTGTTTTACCACCTTGCTCCATATTCTTGGATTCCTCAGAACTCTCCATAACATATTCGCTGATAACGCCCTGTAAAAGATGTACAAATTCCTCGAGCCCCACCCTCCCAATGACTTGGGTTTTGAAACCACCTCCCCCCTGCATAGATGATAACTTTTTCTCTGCTTGTTGTCAGACCAAAGGAAGGCAAATATCAGTTGCTGAATTTTCTTTAGAACAGATAGGGGGATGTGTGCAAGGGTCATCCAGTACACAGGTAAACTTTCCAGGACTGCCTTGATTTAAATGAATCTTCCTCCCAGCGTTAACATCCTATTATCGCACAGTTTGTAGTTTAGGTCATAGGCTAAAGGATAGAGATCAAACTGGCGTAACAGGGACCTTCCCCACCCAATGTCACCTCAATGGGGAGATTCTTTCTGTTTAGGGAGGTTAGCCCAAGGGAGACGTCCCCGACAACCTGGGGCTTTGAAGAGGCTAAGATATAAAGCAAGGTTAGAGCTTCCTCCTCACAAGTTACCACCTAAGTCAAATAGTCCGGCTAAACAACCAATAATGAAGTGTATGCCCAATTGAAAACACCTACCCGGAACAAGACAACAACAACACAATATATATATGTAGGCTATAACTCAAAGGGTTAGTACTTCAATAACTATCTGTTGTTATTCAATAAGCAATGTAAAGCAATAGATATAAAATGAAGTCAACGTTTTGTTAATTAACCATGAAAGAGAATCAATTCATCAATATCTATCAAGATGACTAAGCCAACAATATATCCAATCAACAATTTGCTCAATAAATGCTTCAAATCATCATTTAGTTGCTTATATTCAAGATTTGTTGTGTGAGGATAAGATAACCAACTATGACGTCAGCCCTAATTAAGTTAGTTTGTTAGTTAGGGTTTCAAAATTTAAGGTTTTGAGAAATGTTTTGTAAACTAAGACTTCAACGTTGGAGGTTTAGATATTAGTGCCTTAGGGTATATGGATTCAAATAAGAAAAGGGCACAAGGTTTTGAAAGGATGATGACTTAAAGACTAGAAGGAAGGGTTCTATGGTGCTGCAAAGGCAGGGCCCTAGAATCAAAACCCTAGGGGAAAAAGGCTCACTCCGATGTTGCTTAGGCAAGGCCTCATGCTCTTTCCTCCTTCTTTAGGTCAACTTGGCAAAACGGCTAGCATAAATAATAAGTCTAAGGGAGAAAGTATTGTAAGGACAAGGCTTTCTAATCCTAGAAGATGAAGGCCCTAGGTGTAGATAACCTAGGCCTAGGACGTCACCCTCTTTCAACCTATAAACTTCAACGCTAGCTTAAGGGAAGAAGCAAGATGAGTGTAGCAAAGGCTAGGCTCAATCCCTCTTCTTCAATGGCTGAAAAATATCTCTCTAAGGAAACATGTAACAATGGCCTACTTGTGTGCCTGTTACCTAGGGTTTTAAATCAACGATTTAATAAGCAAATGCAAGAAATTACACCTACAACCATTCAATTAAGAAGTTTTGCAAGAAAATTCACTTACATATCATGAAGAGAAGCATAAGAAAACCCTAGTTGTAAACCTTCCTTGAGAGAAATGCCACAAAATTCCAAAAATATCCTTCCAATAGCAAGTGCGCCTCACTTAGCAAGCAAATATACCCAAGAAGGGCTAAAAAATCAGACCTCACAAGTGTGAGTGAATTGTGTTATTTTAAAATGAGGGAAAACATCCTCAATATATATCATCCAATGACCTTTAATTAAAATTAGGTCATTAAAATAGCCGACAAGGCTAACAACTAAAAACCATATTGTTTTACATTAAACTGCTAAAAGAAAACCCTAAATGAGTAATGAGAAAGATGTCTAGCCCCTTTGAGGGAGACGTTGGCCCTTTTTAGGGCAAATCACAGCACTAGATGACAAACGTTGGCCCTCTCTAGGCCTCCAAACTCTGCCACATGTGCCAAACTTCCCTGTCAAACTGCCATGCGCTGGAGGTGACGTCAAAGGCCTCTAGAGGACGTCATGGGTCAACAAAGGGACACGTTCCACCTATAGTGGGTCAACCCCCTAGGGTTGGGCTCAGCCAAGGCGTCCTGGATGAAAATGTCCTTCTTCTTCTCTCGTGCAAAAGCTCGACTAATCACTGTCCTGTCTCTGCCTCTGATGAGGTCCCAGCAACCATCTGATGGGCTCTTCAGCCCCATGGAGGTCCGAACTAATCATCTCCCCATGTGTACCGGTCCACTTGGTACCTGTCCGTCAGGCATGGTCCTGCACATCAAAAACTTCGCCCTCCATGGTTTCATTAGTCCTGGGGATCATAGCAATGTCAATCATATTTCATCATTAATTTTATCAAATGCATGCATAAAACCCCTAGCATATCATCTAATAGCTCAAAGACATTACAATGACNCCCTATTGGGCCAGCATCCATAAGAAAAGGAAAATTTCCCAAAGGATATCATCCAAGCCATGTAATACGAGGTGGTGTGGTCAAAGGATGTCCAAACCTAGTGAAAGACAGGGGTGATATTATCCGTGGGTGCCTTTGTATGAGGCGAGTTGTACCTGTCGTGGATGCAATTTTTTCCAAGCCCTTTATTGCCTTTATTCTTTCTTTTTCTTTATTACTTTTTCTTTCCCTTTTTTTATTTCAAGGTCTAACTAGAGGACACTGCCTTGGCGTGGTGACCAGAGTTGACAGTGTTACCCACAAGTACTTTCACAGAGATGATAAGGCTGGCTCATTATGAGACCCCCTTTCCCTTGGCCATGCAACCAAAGGTCATTGCCCTGGCGTGGTAACTAGATAATGACAATGTCATACCGTTAGGCACCTATGAACATAATGGGCTGGCTCGTGATGAGACCCCTCATCCTCTTGGTTAGGTCTTGTTTTATTATTTTTCTTCGGGTCCCTCTTGTTTCTTATTGAGAGGATTTTTATTGCCTTCTCAGGGATCCCTGGGCGAGGCATCTCTAGGTTTTATTTTTTATGGCTTTTATCTCTTACCAGCTGCTTTTACCCCCTGGGCCTTTAGCCCCTTCTTCCCACAGGATAAGGTGTAACCCCACAAATAGGTCATCCTAATGTTCGGACTAGGGGAATGGGATAGATGAATGGGAGATAAGATGTAAAAATGATAATATGATGGGAACAGACGATGGCTCTTCAAAATCTCCCCTGGTGGCTAACCAAAACCTATGGGTACAAGCTTGCTAGGGTACCCTGTCAATCCCCCCAACCATGGTCAAGTGAGTTAGTGTAAGATCCAAGAAGTCGTCAAAAATGAAAGGAATCCGATGCATATATCTTAAAGTTATAATGATCAAACATGACACATACCATGATACCTGGACCAATTACCTCATGGAGCAAGAGTCTTCTCCGATACAAGTCCAAGCCGAAGGTGATGGATGTTGTTGCTACTAATAGGACAAGTCTGATGAAGAAGAAGAAAGATGGGCCCTCCAGGGCCATGCTCAGGTCAATCCTGCTCTCGGTACTCCATGTCTAGGACCTGTGGGCCTCGAGACATGATCTCCTAGTTATCCCTAGAAATCGGGGATAACACATCCTATTACACCAGTGATGAATTCTGTGTTCAAATTTTTCAATCAACCATCTCCAATCCTCCGCATTATAACTTGTTGGCTTTATGTGGAACCCCAGGTAGTTGAACCCTTCCAAAAAGTCTAATGAGTCGATGCTAAACAACAATTTTAGCTCAGCCAAGGTAGCATCCCGAGCACCCGTGGCCGGAAAATTTGACTTTTGGTAGTTGATCCTCATGCCTGAAACAATGCAAAAAGTATTAATAATTTTATGTATCTCAGTCCATTCAGACAATTTTTCATTGGTCATGATGATCATGTCATCCACGAGGAGTAAGTGCAGAATCTTTATCAATCTCGAGACTTTTATCCCGGTCAGAATGCCTTCTGCTTGACTTTTTTTCAGCATAAATAGTGAGAAAGTAATGGGATGCATATAATAAATAACATATAGATGGCATAACGATCTTCTCAATCTATCTCTTTCAATTCTTTCTTATAGTCAAACATGTTAGCTTTCCCATCTTTTAATATCAATCATATGAGAAAGGAGGTTGAAATTGAAGACCATTCAAACCTTTAATAATACCCTGCCTCTATTGTCTTGCCAATACTAGTTGTAACACATGTACCTAACTTTAAAGCTAGAACAAGTGTCACTATTCCTGGTATCAACAAACGATAGAAAAGTTAATATTGTTTGATGTGTTGGACATTTGATTTTTTTGTTTTTTAAACCAGAATTTAACACAGATTATATTAAAGTCATTGTTATCTTACAAAAGGAGGCTTCCAGCCTGTCAAAATTTCTAAATCTATAGCAGAAGGAAAAATGTGTTTGATAAGACTATTTCTAAGCTCATATGAGCTTATTACATCCTTGTAAAAACTGCCTAAACACCAAATAACTTTAAAAAAACATATATTAATTAGAAGAGAAATAGTTTGAGATTTCAAGAGCTCTAGGAGGAACTCCTTCTTCAATTTCGATGGGGATAATGCCTTGGTCGAGGGTACATGCACCATTTTAGCTCCTTCTTCTCTAGAATGTTGGCCCCCATAGACATAAGATGTCGTTTCCATAGGTAGGGGGTTGAGTTGAGCTTTGATCTATTGTAATTATGATTCCATTATGTCCATCATCCTGTTAAGAGCTTGCAAGGCCACGTTCGCTTCTTCGTTCCTGGAGATAGTCAAGTTGGCTAGGGTCTACTCAAAATCCCTAAATCTGCTTGATAGGTGATGGAAGGCCAAGCTAATTGACTATGCAATCTTCTCATGTCTCCTAAGCACTTTCTTGAAATCATTCCAAAAAGGCTCCATGGGTGGACGCTGGAATATCCCTTTTTGAAGAGCACTAGTTCCACAATAACCCAGGTCTCAACCCCAAATAAAGGTTAGCGAAAAACTACAACAGGGAATGGACAAATTTAAAAAACCACAACACTTACCCATGCCAAAGATGGATAAAAGGATGAGAAAAAAGACTTCATCGACTGCATAAGTGATTGAGAGAAAACACAAAGGGTGCCCAGATACTATTTGTTCCAAATGAGTAAAGTAGGACTCAGTCTGCAATAAACCCTTGCAACTAATAGCGCACCCAGGTACCAGTTGTTTGAGATAGGAAAACCAAGACCTGTCGAACAAGGAATGACTACAAAGTGTGAGCATCCCCTAAGCATAAATATCTGCTACACCTCGAACAACACGATCTTGACAAGGTTGTGCAAATGGAAAATTCAAGACAGAATCCATCGAACCCTCCTCAAAACAAGGGCATCGCATATTCGAATGAACCAACGCACAGGGGAATTTAATCCCCGTATGTGCGAAGAGAGGAGCCTGACGCCCGAGAGTCATCACTTGCCAACTCAGGGGCATGGGAAATGAAAGGGGGGGAGGGGACATTAGGGAAAGACATGAGTCCCCCCCACCCCACTAACCATTAGTTCACCCTTGTTTATTCTAGTTCCCCCTTTTGGCCTGATGACCAACAATGGCATTTAAATTCAGTTTGACATGGTAGAGATGGAATTCCTCGAAGTTTTGACTGAGCACGATGACTCGACTTATTATCCCATTAAATAAGTTGGTTCTAGATTGAGATAGTTTAATGATCACTCTGATCATGATCATTGAGTCTCCAAATACTGTCAACTTGTTGATGTTCCTTTCTCTAGCAAGACTCAGTCTCTGGAAAAGAGTGTATGCTTTAGCAATGTTGCTAGAAGAGGCTCCCAATCCCCATGAATAAAGAGCCAACAATGTTTCCTCCAAGATAAAAAAAAAATAGTCCCACCCACGTCTGCCACCCCAATGATGGATTCTTGATTACTACAACAACTTGTGTTGAATATTATAGGAATCTTAACATAACTACAACAACTTGTGTTGATTATTATAGGAATCTTAACATAACTCTGCCTCATTGAATTAGAAGTCCTTGAACTCCATAGGACTCACCTTTATTTACTAAACATACTTTAGTGGGTATTATTGGAATATATGATTTTGAAGTTAATTTCACATATTATTATTATATTTTTATTAACATAAATTTACTTAACCTAAACCAGCATTCAAAGAGAGAAAAAATAAATTATAAATTTATTACTCCTTATAATACCCAAATTTAAATAGATCTATATTAATTAATTTCTTTTATTTTTATAAATTTCTTTTTTTTATAATTTACTTTATTAACATTATATCTATCTAAAATGTACATCGTAACTATATGGATACAACAAGATATCTAACTACTATGAAAATGATGAACGAATATATTGGCTCAATCATAAATGATAAATGATAAACGAATCATCTGGCTGTTTATATCATGAAATTAGTTAATGTAGTATTCATAATTTCATATAGCGGGGATAGTTCAGTTGGGAGAGCGTCAGACTGAAGATCTGAAGGTCGCGTGTTCGATCCACGCTCACCGCATTTTCTGATTCAATCTTTTATGATCTCATTAAACTATAAATTCTTTGTGCAACAATTTCAGATTTTGCATTTTCTGTGAAAGTATTGATTGGATTAAACCTTTTCTGGGTTTTTGAGATACTTTGTGGCTCACAAGTTTACAAAGTTATCAACCAAAAAAAAATTGAAAGCCACATACTCATATTGTGATCGAAGGAAAGTTAGAGAGCTATGGAAACTATATGCGTGACATTGTAATCATACTCATAGTGTGATAAAAGGAATTTTGTTGAGAAAGCCCATTTCATGAAATTTTTATCTAAGGCCTTGGATTTGTATAATATTTTGGTGGTGTCTTCCTCGTGGGATGAGGGGCTTTTAACCACCTAGATAGATTAGTGATCTCATCCAATCTAAGTGGACCTGATGGGGGGCTTTTAACCACCTAGATAGATTAGTGATCTCATCCAATCTAAGTGGACCTCAATGGAGTTTCTTAGTCTTCTTAAGTAACTTTGGTCAATCTAAATGAATCTCAATGGAGTTTCTTAGTCTTCTTAATTAACTTTGGTCATTTTTGGAGCACATTTTTGGTTTATTTGCCACAAGTCCTAGGCCTTAATGTCATGTGTGTCTTAATTGTCAAGTATCTATATATTTGAAATATATTAATCTCACTAGGGTGAGGGGAAAGATAATAAAGCAACCAATCAAGGACATAAATTTTCCAAATACCTATTTCCACTTCTAAGCCCCAAACCACAAAATCTATGATTATCCATTGATGGCTCGGGTTGATCCCCAAGTAGCCCTAACTTTTCAAGATATGTAAGATCAAAAGAGTTCTATAGTTAATGCAAATAATGTGGGTAGTTGGACTTAAGTGGTTGAAAAACAACAAGGCAAATGGCTCTCCAAAAGTTCTTGTTTACAACTTGCCACAACGAATTATGGCCAAAGTAAGTCTCCCCCCAACTCACCCTCGCTAAATTGAGAACTGATATCACACAATTTGTAGTTGGAGTAAAGGATGGATGGAAGAAAGGCAAATTGACGAAACTGAGACTATCCTACCACTGTCACCTCAATAGGATAGCTCTTTCTATTTAGGGTGGTAGGCCTAGGGGAGACGTCCCCGGTGACCTGGGTTCTGAGAAGGCAAAGGCTTATGGCTAAGTAGAAAGTTTTCCCCCCTCACAAGTCACCACCGATCAAAAATTCCAGCTAATCAGCCAATAAGAGTAAAGATAACCGGAAGTCGGAAGTACAAATGGTAACCAAAAGTGTACTTGCCCGAGACAAAGCAACAAGAAAACTATACATGTGCAAGAACACTTGCTTGGTTAGTACTTCATATAATCAAGGACCTTCTGATATAAAGCAATTGATAGACAATATTGATGAAGCAAGTCAACAATGTACAATAGCAATGATTACAATATATATCACTTCACAATAAATGCTTAAAAAGAAACTTCACAGTGTGCAATGGCAATTTATCATCAATGTAACAATACCAACATTAGAAGCAACGCTTGGCCAATCTTTCAATTTCTTTAAAGATGTAATAAATGTTGCATTGATATAATTATAACACAAGTAGATGACGACAACAATAGGGTTAGTGAGTGTTAGTCCTAGCTAGGGTTAGAAGGAGTAAATGATTGTTGAAAGTTTTGGAAGTTGTGATCAAGGTACTCAAACAATGAAGGTCTTAGATCAGTGCGTTATTAGGGAAAATGGAGTCAAATAGTTGCAAATGTTGAAGGGTTGAAATGATAGTGATAGGGCCAAAGACAAGAGGGATATGATGGTTGAAGTGTTGCTAAGGCACAATTTGAGTAGTTATCGAAAACAAGTTCATCGATATCAAATTGTGATTCAACGCATTCCAGAAACTCAAATTGTGAATGGCTTTCAAAGTGATGCATTTCAGATGGAGTGTCGCTAGGGATAATCATTTGGTCGATCAAAGTTGGACACTCTTCTTGATCTAGTGTATCATTCAATGTTCCATTGCTAAACGAGTAATGCAAAGCATGTATTGTATGCTATGCAGATGAATGCCTGTGTGTGTGATCAATGTCGAAAATATTTGTATAAAGGAAATGCAAATATTTAGACTCTAAAAATGATGGGATTGTTTCAATGAGGGATTCGTTACAAACCAAATTATGTTCATGATTTTTTGGAGGGGGATTGTTGAACGGTTCACACTCTGGGGCTAAGGGATCTAATATTTCTGATAAGGATTCCCCCATAGCTGTGTCAGACTGTGGGTTAGATATTGTGTACCCCCTATCTTTCATGGTCAAATATTAGTCTTGTGAATGGGAGATGGTATATTCATCCATATCGCACCCTTCAGAAATATAAACTAGGTATGAAAACCAGTTCAATATTTCTTGTCCTAAGGGTTCATCACTTTCAGTAATTCTGCAATAAATCTGCATGACTCTTCGAAATAAATCATCTATAGATTCATTTCCGAGCCTACGGATATATGCAAGTTCATCAAAAATTTCTTCATAAACATAATTTTCATGAGCAGCGAGAAATATATCCATATGGTGTTTCCAACTATGAATTGATTTTGTTTGCAAGGTCCTAAACCAGGGTTAATTCATCCTTCAAATGTGAGAATGAATAGTTGACACATTTCATTGTCCTCGATTGAATTTCAAATTTTTCTCCTAGCGTTGGTGGGTCGTCATGGATTTTGGCTAGATGTGCTTTGTGCATCATGAATACTGGCATGGGCATGTCAACATCTTCGTCATCCAAGTTTGACAATCAATCGTCATGGAGTTTCTAGATCTCTTCTTCATCCATTTACCTAATATTTTCTTTGTTTCTCTTCTATCACTGCTACATCTTTCTTTATTTCTCCTTCATTGTATTTAGTTGTAGATTGCATCGAAAGAATGTTGAGTGCGACCCTCCTCCGCTCGATACCTAACACCATTCAACATACCATAAATGAGAGTAACTCCAAATAAAATATCAAAATGAGTCATTATAACACATATAATGGAGGAATTAAATAATTGAAGTATCATGTATAAACTTTCCTGAGTTTGATTCATGGTTTCTTTGCTTGCAGTTGAGGTGTGGTGTTCTTTTAGGCTGTTAACAAGGTGTTAGATCTTAATCCAAAAATAAGTATACCATAGGTTAGTAATTTATCAAATAATATAACTATGAAGTTGTATATCTCAAAAATACCTTTCCAAAAATATAAAGAACTCACAAAACGAACACATGAGTCAAAATTTATGGCCATTTTACGAAAGTTCATTTTTTATGTTTCAGAGGAGTTAATACAAACTCCTCCTATTTGCTATCGGAGGAGTTAATACTAACTCCTTCGACCTGCCATCGGAGGAGTTAGTACTAACTCCTCCGACTTGCTATCGGAGGATTTAGTACTAACTACTCCAACTTGCCATCGAAGGAGTTTGAACTAACTCCTCCAATATCTATCGGAAGATTTTGAACTAACTCCTCCGATATCTATCAGAATATTTTGAACTAACTTCTCTTATATGTATTGGAGGATTTTAAACTAACTTCTCGGATGTGTATCAGAGGAGTTTGAACTAACTTCTATGATATGTATCGAAGGATTTTGAACTAACTTCTTCCATATGAATCGGAGAAATTGATGGGAACTCCTCTGAAATTTCAGAGGAGTTGAAGGGAACTCTTTTGAATCGCTTCGGAGGAGTTGAAGGGAACTTCTCCTTCCTGGGAAAGCAAAATTGGAAAAATTTCTAAGTGTCCCATTGGAAAGAGACAATGAGAGCTTGAGTTCAAAAGCCCATAACTTCCTCATACGATGCCCGATTGAGGTGCCATTTTTCGCAACACGGAGAGCACAAAGAGACATTTATTTAAAAATAATTGAACATGTTGTTAAAGAATTTGAGTGAATCCATGTTTAATGATGGCCATGGTTAGCGAGGATTGCTTGGAGGGAAATCATTTGCGATCATTTTGACACTTCCAGACCTCGGATTTCAATTCTGTCAGTTGCGTTGGAATCTTAATTGTGTAATCCATACAACTAGCCTATATAAGGAGTGACAAATCCACTTTGGCCCATACTCAAAATTGTGAGCAAGGACATTTTTAAATGAAAGTTTGGACCCCGTCCTTTCTATTGCTTCACTGGAATTCGATTCCATAAGTTTATGTGTCATCCATGATGAATAGAGACTTAGTTCATCCATTGGCGTTGTAGTGATGCATCGGTGGCACAAAGTTATAAATCTTCCAAAATGGCTAACTGGCATTCAAAGCGCTTAGTACTACCTAGGAGTTGGGGGGATCGAGTCTCTTTCGAAGTGTACCTCATAGCCAATGTAAGACCAACACGTGTCATGATTAACCAATCTGATGCTATATGGTGCTTTCACAATGAATATTTAGTCATAGCATCGGGAAATGAAAAACAATCAAGCTAGTACCATGTGCGTGAAGAAAGCCACGGGGGAACACTACAAACTTGATTATGACTGTGATATGAAGCGAATCAGATGAGATAGGAAATTATTGACCAACTATCTAGATAGGCATGGAGAGTTTAGTCATTGGAAATGTAAGGGGATTGATTGATGAGTGAAAAAAGAAGGGATCAGAGTTGGGAGGGGAATGAGCTAGGATTCAAGACGAAAGTGGGCTATGCTGACTTGATTAGTGTTGGAGAGAGGGGGAATATTGTCATCAATGCGCTCAATGATGATGTGGGGTTGACATCTTTCCACTAACACATCGATGATAGGAGAGGGAAACTTGTCAACGGGTAGTGCGTCGGGGGCAAAGAGGTGAGCCTCATCTATAAGCATTGTAACACAACAAAAGGGAGGGAGTGCCACCATTATGTGATGCATCGGCACAAGTGGAATA
>JASDQU011026986.1:17158-28863 GCA_032191745.1 Picea mariana | reverse complement strand
ACAGGGAAAAGCGAACTTTTTATGGTGTTTCAACAAAAATTATGCCGAAATCACAAAGGGTTTCATGCGTTTACTGAAGAAGGACGTTCCTTTTCATTGGGATGAATTCTCTTGATGCTATTTCAAAGCATTGAAACACGCCCTCACATCTGCCCCTCTGCTTCGACCACCCAATTGTAATAAAGATTTCTTATTGTACTTGGTCGCTATGGAGTCGACCATCGGTATGGTCTTTGTTTAGGATGATGATTTTCTCTCAGAATACATGATTTATTACCTGAGCCGAGGCCTGGTTGGACTGGAACTGAATTATTCCCACGTTGAAAAACTTGCATTGGCAGCAATTCAAGATGTCCAGCGGTTCCGTCATTACATCTTGTTTCGCAAGACCACCGTCATTGTCGTTGTGAATTTGTTTCAATACGTGTTGACATTACGTGTAATCAGTGGAAAGATTAGTAGATGGATATTTGTCCTCTAGGAATTCGACTTGGATTTTGTTTTGGCGAAATCCAAAAAGTTGTTGGTCTTTGAGGAACTCATCTCAGAACTTCCGGTTGAATCAGGTGATGTTATACCCGAGGAGGTTCCTATCAAAGGAGACATGTTTATGATCGCGTCTTTGGACCCCTGGTACGGAGATATACTAGTCTATCTCCAGACTTTGAAGTGCCCCATAGTTGCTTCTCGTGATGAGCATCGTCGTATACGCCATCAGGCCAAGAACTATCTCATACTCAAGGACACTCTGTATCGTCGAGGTGTATATTTCATCCTTCACCGGTCTCACTCATGAAGAAGCGAAAATCGTGCTTAACGATTACCACACTAGAGTATGTGGCAGTCATTTGTCTAGGTTGGAAACAACCCAAAAGATTCTACGAGCTGGTTACTTTTGGCCGACATTAATCAAAGATTGTGTTGAATCGGTCAAGAAGTGCCACCCGTGTCAGGTCTTCTCTCGGAAGATGAGGGCACACCCCGCTCCCATGTTTCCCGTCATCACAGTTGGTCCTTTCACCAAGTGGGGGATTGATTATGCTACATGAAACCCCCCTTCAGCAAGGGGGCACCGTTATATGATTGTAGCAGTAGAATACTTTACGAAGTGGGTCGATGCTATGCCAATGTTTAAATATGATGGCAAGAAATCAACTCTCTTTTTGTTTAACCAGATAATATCAAGGTTCAACATCCCAAGAGAGATTTTCACTGACCATGAAAATCACTTTTAGATTAAAATGATGTCCGATTTAATGTCAAATCTTGGGTTGAGGCAAGAACATTCGTCACCCTACTACCCACAAGCGAATGGTCAGGTGGAAGCTATGAATAAGTCCCTTAAGACTATTCTACAACAAACAATCAATTCAGCCAAGTCAAATTGGCATTTGATGTTGTACTCCACATTATGGGCCTACCGAATGTTTGTTATGACTGCAACCGGTTTCTCACCTTTTCAACTCGTTTACGGGATGGAAGCAGTCTTGCCTATAGAGTGCTAGGTCCCATATCTAAATTTGGTAGTACAGTTATTGCCAGACACTTCACCACTTGAAGAGCGTTTATTATATCTCGAGCAACTCGATGAGCAGCGTCGTGATGCAGCCTTGGATAATGAGGGTCACAAACAAAAAGTCAAGTGTCAGTATGATTGGTCCATTAGTCCTTGTATTTTCTCTGAAGGCGACCTTTTCCTAGTCTATGACCAAGATAAGGATCCCCTAGGGGCAGGCAAGTTCAAACCCATGTGGTTCAGACCTTTCATCGTGAAGGAGGTTCTAAAGATGGGCGCTTATCGTCTGGTGGACTTTGAGGGAAATTCTTTGGCGGAGCCTAGAAATGGGCTCTACCTCAAGAAGTATTACTCGTAGGTGGGTCGCTTTTGGTGACTTCTTGTACATATGTATAGTTCTTATACATTTTCTTCTTAGTTTTTTGTCTTTTTGGTCTTATGGACGTGTCATTTTTTGATGTCATCTTTTTCACTGTGGCAGATGTCAAGTGAATCATAGGTGTTCATTGGGTTCGCGGACGGTGCTAGTCGACACACTTGGAGGCTTGCTTCCACAGCTTTGGTGATTTTCACACCTCAGGGCCAGTTTCTATCTTTAGGAGGTATCTGTTTAGGTGACGCCACAAACAATGTCGCTAAATACAATGCAGTCTTAGAGTTGCTTTGTGACGCTTTGTCGCATGGTATCTCTCACCTTCGGGTCTACTTATATGCTCAACTGGTTGTGTCCCAATTAAATGGGGTTTACCACATTTACAATCCTACTCTACACCGACGGTTCCTTAGGGTACGTCTCTTAGAACGAATCTTTGATTACATTACGTATATCCATGTTCCTAGGATATTGAATCAAATCATAGATACTCTAGCTAATCATGTATTAGATTGAGACATTGCACACATGTAAGAAAAATCACACACACACACATGTAAATACATTTGTAAAATAGATGTAATCCATAAGGCATAAAAAGATGTAAATATGCATATATATATCAAAAATATCAGAGTACAAGGGTGGGTGCAAGCGCCTCAAAAATATGTCCAGTAAGAGTCACGGGGCTTATGCCCTCAAAAATATACAAAAGGTGCCCTTGACACGTAAGTAGTCTACCCTAGACAAGCGTGGGGCCTGTTGGCCCTGCCATAGTGAACTATTGTGTTTGCCAAACGCCGGAAGAGCTGGACCGAGGTCCGTGGCACCCAAAATACGTGAGGTTGCATCGAGGGTGGGAGATCCTTGATCTCCTCCATAGGGATTGTACGAGTGAGCGCGGTGAGGTTCCACTCCACCCGTCTCAATACTCCCTCAGCCTCTCCGGTTGGAGGCCCCCCTGCTGTTGCTGCTGGTCCGACGATTATGGCTGGTCCTGCCTCTGGTCGAGGATGCTGCCTAGTCCTCGAGAACTCTGTTGGACACACTGGTCCCACATTTGTACATAACAGATACCTACATGTCAGATACTCTGGTATACAAAAAAAAATGATATATATAAAAAAAGAAAAAAAAATTAAATAAATTTGAAAAACAAACATACCTAGCTCTCCTCGCTCTACTCCGGGAGGTACGGGCATATTAGGATCCCTGGAGAAGTTGATCCCAGCATAAGAGTAATCCTCTATATCTAGAATCTACCGAGACCACCAGTCAAAAAATTTATCATCGAAGGCCTCAATGGTCCTCCCTCCCCCCTATCGCGGCAACAGTGCATCCCATTTGCATAGCACCGGGAGAGAGGCCATGTGCCCTTGTATCGTCTCTCAAAGACTAAGACTGGGTACCCTCTCGAAGAAAAAGGAACATAAAACAGTCTCGAACCTAAAGTTTCGATGTTCCCGTATCCGACACTCTGTTAGCTATCTCTTCATGCAATCTAGCATGGTTGTACTCCAGTAAAAAATCCGTGCATTTAAGTACTGCACTGCACAATGCATGTGCGCTCGGGAGGCCTGATGCAAAGATGCATATCCAGTGATCCGCCCAATGAGTAGAACTATCACTTTCAGTGATAGGTTGCTAATATTGTGTATAGGCACATGAGAACCTATTTTCTAAGTACCCAGCTCGCAAAGGAGTCCAATCAACTCCTCAATGTTGTGAGGCCCGGGGGGAAAAGTATGCAAGTTGACTGGATCCCCTCTCCTCAAGAGACCAATCAAGAAGTAAATGTATTCAATCATTGGATTCAACGACTTCCCCTTGAGCATAAATGCCTTAACGTCAGGATGCCAGTAATCTATCAAAGCATTCAACAACCTGGGTTGTGCCCTCATAAACGGACATTGGAAGAATTTTAACAACCCACATTTTGATAAAATAGCGACAACAACAAGGTCTTCCGAGACCAAAAAATCAATGTCCTCATGTTCCCTCTCTCTCCAATGAACATACATCCTGCAAAATGACAAAGTCATGGGGAGTTAACTCTTTCTTTTTTATTTTTCCACTTATTGGAGAGTGTACGTGGGCTGCCTTAGCGACAATCGCGTGTGTACACGGGAAAATTATCTTCTGCCCGCGTGCACACGTGGGTTGTGCTGGACAAACCACGTACACGTAGGAACTACCTCTTTAAAGGTTAGTGCCCCCCCAAAAATCAAAAACAATTGCAAAAAGGAAGAATTGAAATGCAGGAGGGGCTAGTATGTACTTACTTGGTCCAAGCGGAAGTTTGTTTCGTCCACTGAAGCTCTCGGACTCAACTCTTTTGGAAAAGGGGTGTTTTTGACTTTTTTGGTCAATTCTCAATTTACAATGGTGATAATGAGCTGCCAACTTCTATTTATAGACTTTTTGGCCCCTTTTTGTCATTTTTGGACCCTTTTGTCATTTTTTCTAGCTTGAAAATCGTTTAGCATGGTTCTTGAGTTTCTTGTGTGATGTTACGATATGTGTTACTTTGGGTATTGGGAAATTTTTTGAGAGTTGGGTCATTTTTAAAGGTCTTTTGGTAAAAGGTCGTTTTTCCAACTTTGTGCATGTAAGATAATATTCCACCTCCACTTGTTGCACCTCGTTGTCTTTTTCGCTTTGCCATAGGATCGATCCCACCGAATTGCGACATGAAACCCTCATTGTTACTTTAGAAGTGTCGTAATTTAGTGGTAGAGCCTACCTTCACATGGATGCCCTAGGTAGATCCTGGTTGCATTTTGGTGTCCATGTCATCACTAATGATTATAGGCTCAGGAGTCCTTTTTAGTTTTTCCTAATTACAAGTTTGAGCCTCACTTGCATGATTCATCATCACTTTTGACCTCACCCTCAAGACTCCCAAACAAAAATGGGTCTTCTTTTAAGCCCTTTTCAGACCCTCTAAACGTGAAAAGATTGCCGAGTGATCTTGTTGCCCTTCACGCTCGCTAGACTAAAATTCGAAGGCACGCCTGTCCGGTGGTAGTTTACCCATTTTTTGGTCTGGATGGTCAAATGTACGAACAAATGTATACTCTAGGAGCTTTGGTTCTCTAGAAGAGTATTATCAGGTATAATTTTAACCCTTTTTTGGGCCTAAGGGACTAAATTTAGGAAAAAGGAACCCCCATGGAGTCCATAGTTAATCTCTTTTCAAACTTCCTAAAATTGAAAAGATTTCCAAGTGACCTTGTTTCTTCACACTCGTTAAACTGGTCCAGAAGAACATCCTTTACGGAGTCCATAGTTAATCTCTTTTCAGACTCCTTAAATATGAAAAGATTGTAGAGTGATCTTGTCTTTGTCACACTCATTAAAATGGTTTTGAATAGACATCTTTTTGGTGCTAGTTTACCCCTTTTTCAAGCTAAATAGACTACCTTCAAAAAAGGTACCCCAGTAGAGTCTTCTTTTACGCTTTTTTAGATTCTCTAAAAATGAAAAATCATCAATCTTACCTTCTCTGGGCTCGTTAAAATTACATCAAAGGACGTTATCTTTGTGTCTTATTAATCGCATTTGCATTCCCATGTCTTTGGATTTATGCCGACTCCATGTTGCTCTCAACTGAACCATCTAAAACATTCCTTATATGCAAGCCTTGTAGCGCTTTGCCTCTGCGTCTTGACACTTTAACCCATGGAGGATTTTTCCCAAGTGTCCTTTTCCTGCATATGTCCCCTTGCTCTGAGCATCAGTATGTTCCTTGCGCTTGAAACTAGTATGTATGTGACACTCATTCCTCCTTTATAATGTAGCATTCTTTTATTCTTTTTCAAGCTTCCCGAAATTATTGAAAAAGACAAAAAAATCAAATATACCCCAAAAAGAGGAAGGGAAAAGTATTTTCTTTTTGTTGATAGCACAATGAGTTGCCCTTGGACAAATCACATACTTTCGTTTGTTCGTCAAGATCTAGGATTCAATATGACCTTAGGAAGTTGTTCTCGCTACATAGAGTCGTGTCCTCCTCCAATTGGTTATCCTTCCAAACATATGGAGAGTTTGTGTTGCCTCTTGCATCGTGAACTTATGTCAATGCCATGCTGCCTGAGTCTCATCTTTTGTCGTGCTTTCGTCCAAGGGAAGTTTTACTAAACTTGAGTCGAACCTTCTACAGTTTGTCTCTTGTCCTCATGCTCGACCGCCTTGAAAGTCCAATCAAGTCCTTTCTCAAAATCAATGAAGTTCTATGCCTGATCACCAAGATCCTCTTGTCTGTTTCTGACGATCCATCGAAGACCTCTGGGTAGTGAAGTCGTACATTGATATTACACTCCTACCCGAGTTTTGAATATTTTGAAGTTGTTTCTCAAGATCTAAAGACCTCATCTCCAGCCATCAGGCGTGATTGGCTTCTTGAAGATGGATACTATACATGTATATATTTTGATTTTGATATGTAGATATGCTATGTACTACTCACGGCTACACTTTATATAGTTATTTGACTTAGATCTGCAGTGTATTTGATTGGCAACCATGATTTTATTTTCATCCCGAGCATGGGTATGCTCGCCTCGGTGAGACAAATTGTTATTTTATAGATGGCACCTCCTGAACTCTGGTCCCTAGGCTCACTCGCTTCGTACGTTGGTGAATATTTGTAATGTATTTTGGCCATCAAATGCTCTTTTGACCTCACACATTAGGGGGCATCTGTTATAACCCTAAATTGCACCAAACATGCATACCTAACATCAAGCCATCTTACTTGCTATCTTTGTCAAGCCATCACTAAAAAACTCTTTTAAAAACCATTGTTTTGAAGGTGTATTCTCCCTACACCACTACTGTCCATGTACACATGCTTTCTTCACCACTACAGCCCGTGTACACTCACAAAAAAGAGCGAAAAATGAAAATTACAAAGGGATATGGTTTTTCGGGTCGTTACCTAAGCAGTTGACTGCCCATAGCCAGTCACCCCAACCATTACTATCTATTTTGGCCTATAAAAAAAGGGGTTGGGGTCCCATTCCAGAAAGAAGCACGAGAGCATAGAAAATCTACACATTTTATTATTCCCCCTTTACCCCAATATTTTGCAATCACATTGTGAGTTTGAGCCAGAATTCCTTCTTCCTCCATTGCAAACCCTTGCCATTTCCCTAGAGAGAATTGAATAGGAGAGGAAGACATGGAAGCACTTGGTGCATGGTGAAGAGGATCCCAGGACCAAGTTCGAGGAGCAGTTGCCAATCTCATATTGTAAACGACTATTGTGAGATTAATATAAAGAAATACTTTTTCTATCCCGCCAAATGATGTCTTAAATCTTTCTGATTTGTTTACATTTTTTATGATGTCTAACCCACTAATCCTTATATAGAATGCATGCTTGTAGTTTCTTGTTTGTCTTTTGGTGAATGTAGGTTGGCCTTGGGAGGAGATCAGGGATGATTTTAAGGATGGAAATTAATTTTAAAATGTAGAAACCTTGGCGAATCTTACTAATCTTTCATATGACAACTATAAATGATTGGCGATATTTTTGTAAAAATATTCAAATTTCTAAGGATTTTATATAGTTTTTATAAAATTTTGGCGATTTTTAAGGTAAATAATTTTATCCTATAGAATTTGGGCGAATAATTTTTAAAATAAGGAATCTCGTTTTTGGAAAAACCATGGAAAATTAGCCCATGAGCGAAATTTAGCCCCTAAAATCATCCCTAGAGGAGATCTGTAGTCAAGAAGCAACAAAGTGCAAAGGGATCGACACTGGATGTGGAGTTTAAGGTATGCCTACCAGATCCCTACACTTTGTCTTTTATGTATGATTGTGGGGTAATGACGGGATAATTGTTAAAAAGTAGGAGAATTTAGACAGTTAGCTCTGCTTGCACTTTAGAACCCTGATGTATTTCGTAGAGGGGTTTTCTCGCTATAACACTCATGAAGAAGGAAGACTATAAAAAATGGCATGCACTAAATCATCATCATCCACTATCACCCCTATCACCAAGAGATAATCTCTGATCTGGGCTATCCCGGAATAGAAAGATGCCACTGATTCATCTTTCTCCATCTACAAATACTTGAGCTTGTGCTTAAGTGTCCTCTTCCGACTTGGAGCCCGTTTCTCATACAGATTCACCAAGGTATCCATACAATCCTTGGTAGTCATTAACGAAGTCATTACAGGCATTATACTTTCTTTGAATGAGTCAAAGATGATTTGCTTGGACTTTGCTTGACTCTTCTTGAAGGTCTCTCTTCATGCATTATTCGTGGGTTCCTCCACCACTGTGGTCACATACTTCTCAAGATCATGCCCCTGCAAGATATTTGTTATCCATAGCTTCCACACATTGAAGTTGGCAGATCCTTCGAGCCTATCTTCGACCCTGACTAAAATGGAGGATGCCATGGACCTCATACTGGAAAATTAATCAAGCTCTATTTGATCTATGTGTACCTGCTGCTGCACTTCAACATGCTTAACACACCCTAAGCTCTGATAACATGTTAAATTATGAGATTGATTTCTTATGCGGATTAATTCTTTTATTTTCTTCAACACTTTAATTCCAACTTAATACACTTCAACAATACCAAATCATAATCGAATAGCAATAACTTTGTAGATAACTAAGCATGCACATCAACAACACATATACCCTGGGGAAACCCTGTACAGGGAGAAAACCCCCAGAAAACAATATTCCTTTATTGCATTAATAATGTAAGATCACTTTCAAATATCCACCATGAATGTTCTTCTCTTAAAGAGCTTGCCAAGATGACTCTGACCTGACAAAGACCTAAAAGACCTTGCTGAAATACACCTCTGATATGTTGCCTCTATTGTTGATATACAACACTGATATGTTGCTTTGGTATGCTGCCTCTTTATCACTGATGTGCCTGCCTCTATTGCTTCACCCTTAACCTGTATATCAAAACTATGTTGAAGAGAGGGTTCGACCTCTACTTATATAGTCTGAAGAGGAGAAGAGGAGAGACTCAAAATAGTAACCTATTTGCATGAGTTAATCATAACTCAACTTCATACTTAGTTCAAACTTAGAACTAGACTTGAGACTGGTTACAACTCAACATTACACTTTAGTTCAAAAATAGAACTAGACTTGAGACTGGTATGCTTTAGTTCGAACTTAGAACTAGACTTGAGACTAGTTACAACTCATCATTACACTTTAGTTCAAAAATAGAACTAGACTTAAGACTTTAGTTGCAACTCAACATTGCACTTAGTTCTAAAATAGAACTAGACTTAAGACTTCAGTTGCAACTCAACATTACACTTTAGTTCCAAAATAGAACTAGACTTAAGACTTCAGTTGCAACTCAACATTACACTTAAGTTCTAAAATAGAACTAAAATTAAGACTTCAGTTACAGCTCAACATTACACTTTTAGTGCTAAAATAGAACTAAACTTGAGACTTCAGTTACAACTCGACTCTTTACAAGGAAATTCAAAATTCTCTTCATGGTGGATAATGTTACACGTGCCAACGCACTAGATCAATACATTTATATCATTTGTAATATTAGGAATATCGTTTGTTTCTAGCTCATAGGAATTTTATATTCAACCTAACTTTTGCTATATGCCTTGACTATTTCTCATGGATCACAAGGTTTGACTAGGCTCACAGAGGTTGTATGTTCCCCCTGAATTTTGCACTAGTCTGTCTATGCTCACAGAGGTTGTACGTTCCCCTTGACTTTTGCACTAGACTGTATATGATCACAGAGGTTGTACGTTCCCCCCGACTTTTTCATTAGACTCACATAGCATCTCGTTCATCCTGACTTTTGGTTTGACTCACAGAGGTTGTACGTTCCCCCTGGATTTTATCAATACCTCACAAGACTGGTTGATTCTCCAAATCTCCCTGGCTATCCTTAGGGTGGCCCATATGGCCTCTCATTGGAGAATGATTGTCAATGCTACCAAATTTAACACATTGGAGATGAATGGACCACACACAAAGGCTAATTTGAATATTATACCTTTGGGCTCATATGATTTCCTCATTGGTATGGATTGGTTGGATTAGAACCATGTTATCCTAGATTGTTACAATAAGGAAACTACTTGCTTGGATGAAAAAAGAAATTTGAGGTCAGTTCAAGGAATTCCAAGAGTTGTGACTATCCGAGAAGTTTTAGCTTCACAGTTGAATAAAAGCTACAGGAAGGGGTGTAAAATATTCACAACGCACATAGAAGAGGCACCTAAGGATAATGTGACAAGTGTGGAAGATTGTGTAGTGATGAAAGAATTTGAGGATGTCTTTAAAGAGATATTGGGATTGCCTTCGAAAAGAGATATTGAATTCTCTATTAATTTGATGCTGGAAGCAACAACTGTATCCAAGACTCCTTATAGGATGATTATGCTAGAACTGAAGAAGTTGTAGGTACAACTTGAAGAGCCTCTGAAGAAGGGGTATATATGCCCGAGTGTGTCACCTTGGGGTGTGCCAGTTTTGTTCGTAAAGAAGAAGGATGGTACTATGAGAATTCGTATCGAATTCAGGCAGTTGAACAAAGTAACAATGAAGAAAAAGTATCCTTTGCCAAGGATAGATGCCATGTTTGATCAGCTAAGAGGCATGTGGATATTTTCTAAGATAAATCTCAGATATAGTTATCATCAAGTGAGAATAAAAGAAGAAGACATCAGTAAGACTTATTTCAAAACAAGGTGTGGTCATTACGAGTTTACAGTGGTGCCATTTGGGTTGATGAATGTGCTAGTTGTCTTCATGTGTTTAATGAATGGATTTTCATAAGTTACTTAGATACGTTTTTCATTGTGTTTTTGGGTGAAATTCTTATTTACTCAAATTTTGAGGAAGAGAATGAACAACACTTGAGGATGGTGTTGCAGGTGTTGAGGGAGCATCAACTTTATGCAAATATGATCAATGTTTCATTTTATTAACGACAGATTCACTATTTGGGTCATATTAGAAAGGAATAGTTGTGGACTCAACGAAGATTAAAGCCATTGAAGAATAGCCAACACCAAGAAATGTCACAGAAGTGAGATCCTTTATGGGACTAAAAGGGTACTACATAAGGTTTATTGAATGATTCTCATAGATTTCACATCCAATCACATCCCCGCAGAAGACAGGTGAGTGATTTGAATGGACTCCAGATTGCACAAAGAGTTTTCAACACTTGAAGAACTTGTTATCAAGTGCGCCAATGTTGAGAATTGAGGATCTAGATGTAGACTTCGTTGTGTGCACATATGCATAAAAGGAAGGACTCAATGGAGTCCTAAGTTAGAATGGACATGTGGTATGCTATGAGTCAAGGAAGTTGAAAGAGAATGAAAGACTCTATGCTATGCATGAATTGGAATTGGCAGCCATAGTGCATGCTTTGAAGATGTGGCGACATTATCTCATGGGTAAAATATTTGAGTTGATAATAGACCATTGTGTTTTGAAGTATTTTTTTGGACAACCAAGTTTGAATGTCAGACAAAGTAGGTGGTTATAATTCCTCAGTGGGTATGACTTCGACATAAATCATATCAGAGGAAAAGAGAACAAGGTGGTTGACACACTTAGTAGGAGGATGCATGAGATGCATTCTAGAACCATTAACATGTACCATACATATTTGCATGACAATATTTTGAAAGTTTCCAAATCAGATCTGTGCTATATGGATATAAACATGACTTTACAACAAGGTATGTCACAACCAAAGTTGGAAGGTTATGAGTTAAGAGAGGATTGGATCCTCATGTATAGACATAGATTCTATGTGTTGAATGAT
>JASDQU011026986.1:3491-17108 GCA_032191745.1 Picea mariana | reverse complement strand
TGGGGTATTGATTATGCTACATGAAACCCCCCTTCAGCAAGGGGGCACTGTTATATTATCGTAGCAGTAGACTACTTTATGAAGTGGGTCGAGTCTATGCCAATGTTTAAACATGATGGCAAGACAACAACTCTCATTTTGTTTAACCAGATAATAGCAAGGTTCAGCGTCCCGAGAGAGATTGTCACTGACCATGGCAGTCACTTTCATAATAGAATGATGTCTGAGTTAATGTCAAATCTTGGGTTGAGGCAAGAATATTTGTCACCCTACTACCCACAAGCAAATGGTCAGGTGGAAGCTGTGAATAAGTCCCTTAAGACCATTTTACAACGAATAATCAATTCGGCCAAGTCAAACTAGCATTTTATGTTGTACTCCACGTTATGGGACTACAAAACAGTTGTTAAGACTACAACCAGTTTCTCACCTTTTCAACTCATTTACGGGCTGGAAGAATTATTTCCTATAGAGTGCCAGATCCCATATCTAAAGTTGGCAATACATCTATTGCCAGACACTTTGCATCTTCAAGAGAATTTATTATATCTTGAGCAGCTTGATGAGCAATGTCAGGATGCAGCCTTGGATAATGAGGCTCACAAACAAAAATTCAAGTGTCAGTATGATCAGTTCGTCTGTCCTCAGATTTTCTCTGAAGGCGACCTTCTCCTATTCTATGACCAAGATAAGGACCCCCTGGGGGCAGTCAAGTTCAAACCCATGTGGGTTGGACCTTTCATCGTGAAGGAGGTTCTAAATAAGGATGCTTATTGTCTTGTGGACTTTGAGGGAAATTCTTTGGAGGAGCCTAGAAATGGGCTCTACCTCAAGAAGTATTACTCTTAGGTGGGTCGCCTTGGGTGACTTCGTATACATATGTATAGTTCTTGTACATTTTTAACATTTGTTTTTTGGTTTTATGGATGTGTCATTTTTTATGTCATCTTTTTTACCATGGAAGATGTCAAGTGAATCAGAGGTGTTCATTGGGTTTGCAGACAGTGCTAGCTGGCATACTCAGAGGCTTGCCTCCGCAGCTTGGGTGATTTTCACACCTCAGGGACATTTTCTATCTTAAGGAGGTATCTGTTTAGGTGACACCACAAACAATGTCGATGAATACAACGCAGTCTTAGAGTTGCTTCATGATGCTTTGTCACATGGTATCTCTCACCTCCAGGTCTACTTAAATGCTCAGGTGGTTGTGTCTCAGTTAAATGGGGTTTACCACATTTACGATCCTTCTCTACACCAACGATTCCTTAGAGTAAATCTCTTAGAACAAAGAATTGATTGCATTACATATATTCATGTTCCTAGGATATTGAATCAAATTAGAGATACTCTAGCTAATCATGTATTAGATTGTCATATTGCACAGATGTAAGGAAAAGTACACACACGCACATGTAAATGCATTTGTAACATATATGTAATCCATAAGACATAAAAAGATGTAAATACGCATATATATATATATATCAAAAATATCAAAGTACATGGATGGGTGCAAGCACCTCAAAATATGTCCAGTAAGAGTCACGGGGCTTATTCCCTAAAAAATATACAAAAAAGTTCTCTCGGCACGTAAGTAGTCTAGCCTAGATAAGGGAGAGGCCTGTTGGCCCTGCCATAGTAAAAAATGGTGTTTTTCCAAACACCAGAAGAGCTGGACCCAGGTCTGTGGCACCCAAACTACGTGAGGTTGCATCGACGGTGGGAGATCCTTGATCTCCACCATAGGGATTGTATGAGTGAGCGTGGTGGTGCTCTGCTCCACCCGTCTCAATACTCTCTTAGCCTCTTTGGCTGGAGGCCCCTCTGCTACTGTTGTTGGTCCTACCTCTAGTTGAGGACATTGCCTGGTCCTTAAGAAGTCTACTGGACGCACTAGTCCCACATCTATACATAACAGATACATAGTTGTCAGATACTCTGGTACACCTAAAAATGATATATATAAAAAGAAATAAAAGTTAATTAACTTTGAAAAAACAAGCTTACCTAGCTCTCCTCGCTCCTCTCTGGGATATACAGGCATGTCAGGATCTCTATAAAGTTGATACCGGCATAGGGGTAGTCCTCTATAGCTAGAATCTTCTGATACCACCAGCAAAAATGCTTATCATTGAAGGCCTCGATAGTCCTCCCTCCCCCCTATCATGGCAAAAATGTCGCCCATCTACATAGCGTTGGGAGAGAGGCCTCATGCCCCTGTATCATCTCTCGAGGACTAAGAATGGGTACCCTCTCTAAGAAAAAGGAACACAAAAAAGTCCCAAAACTGAAGTTTTGGTGCTCCCTTATCCGACACTCTATTAGTTTTCTCTTCATGCAATCTAGCATGGTTGTGATCCAGTCAAAAATATGTGCATTTAAGCACTGTACTACACAATGCATGTGCACCCGAGAAGCCTGATGAAAATCTATGGATCCATTGATCCTCCCAATGAGAAGAAATATCACTTTCAGTGATATGTTGTTGATCTTGTGTATGGGAACCTGAGAACCTACGTTCTTAGTACCAGCCTCGCAATGGATTCCAATCAACTCTTCAATGTTGTGAGGCTCAGGGTGGAAAGTACGCAAGTTAACTGGATCCCCTCTCCTCAAGAGACCAATTAGGAAGTAAATGTATTCATTTGTTGGAGTCAACGACTGCCCCTCGATCATAAATCCCTCTGCGTCAATATGCTAGTAATCTATCAAAGCATTCAACAACCTAGGTTGTGCCCTCATAAACGGACATTGGAAGAATTTTAACAACCCACATTGTGATAAAAAAGTGATAGCAGAAGGGTCTTCTAAAACCAAAAAATCAATGTCCTCATGCTCCCTCTCTCTCCAATGAACATACATCCTGCAAAATGGCAAAGTTTGGAGAGTTAACTCTTCCCTTTTTATTTTTACCACTTGTTGGAGGGTGTACGTGGGTTGTCTTGGTGGCAGTCACGTGTGCACGCAGGAAAATTATCTTATGCCCATGTGCACACATGGGCTATTCTTGGACAGCCCACGTACACGTAGGGTTGACCTCTTTAAAGGTCAGTTCCCCCTCAAAAAACAAAAATAAGTGCAAAAAAGGAAGAATGAATTGCAAGAGGGGCTAGTTTGTACATACTTGGTCCAAGCAGAAGTTTGTTTTGTCCACTAAAGCTCCAGGAATCAACTCTTTTGGAAAAGGGGTGTTTTTGAATTTTCTCTCAATTCTCAATTTACAATGGTGATAATGAGCTGCTAGCTTCTATTTATAGACTTTTTGGCCCCTTTTTGTCATTTTTTGAACCTTTTTTTTCATTTTTTCTAGCTTGAAAATCGTTCAGTATGGTTCTTGAGTTTCTTCAAGGATGTTACGTTACATGTTACTTTGGGTATTGGGAAAAGTTTTGAGAGTTGGGTCATTTTTAAAGGTCTTGTGGTAAAAGGGTCGTTTTTCCAGCTTTGTGCATGTAAGATAGGATTTCACCTCCACTTGTTGCACCTCATTGTCTTTTTTTTTCTCTTTGCCATAGGATCGATCCCACCAAATTGCGACACAGAACCCTCACTCCTACTCTAGAAGTGTCATAATTTAGTGGTATATCTTACTTTCACATGGATTCCCTAGGTAGATCCTAGTTGCATTTTGGTGTCCATGCCGTCACTAATGACTATAGGCTTGGGATTCCTTATTAGTTTTTCCTGATTACGAGTTTGAGCCTCATTTGCATGATTAATTATCACTCTTGACCTCACCCTCGAGACTCCAAAAACACAACGGGTCTTCTTTTAAGCCCTTTTCAGACCCTCTAAACATGAAAATATTTTCGAGCGATCTTGTTTCCCTTCACACTTGCCAAACTAAAATTCAAAGGCACGTCTATCCGGTGGTAGTTTACCCATTTTTCGGTCTGGATCGTCAAATGTATGAACAAAGGTATACTCTAGGAGCCTCGGTTCTCTAGAAGAGTATTCTCAAGTATATATTTAACTCTCTTTTGGGCCTAAGGGACTAAATTTATAGAAAAGGAACCCCCACAGAGTCGATAGTTAATCTCTTTTCAGAATCCCTAAAATTGAAAATATTGTCAAGTGACCTTGTCTCTTGACACTCGTTAAATTGGTCCAGAAGAACATCCCTTACGGAGTCCATAGTTAATCTCTTTTCAGACTCCTTAAAATATGAAAAGATCGTCGAGTGATATCATCTTTGTCACACTTGTTAAAATGATTTTGAATATACATTTGTTCGGTGCTAGTTTACCCCTTTTTCGAGCCAACTAGACTATCTTTGAAAAAGGTACCCCAGTGGAGTCTCCTTTTATGCTTTTTCAGATTCTCTAAAAATGAAAAACCGTCGAGCTTACCTTCTCTAAGCTCGTTAAAATTACATTGAAGGACATTATCATTGTGTTGTATTAATCGCATTTTCATCCCTACGTCTTTGGCCTAATGTTGGCTCCATGTTTCTCTCAACTGAACCATTTGAAGCATGCCTTATATGCAAGCCTTGTAGCACTTTGCCTCTGCATCTGGACACCTTGACCCATGGAGGATTTTTTTTGAGTGTCCTTTTCCTGCATATGACCCCTTGCTTTGAGAATCAGTGTCTTCCTTGTGCTTGGAACTAGTATGTCCGTGAAACACGTTCCTCCTTTTTAACATAACATTCTTTTATTCTTTTTCAAGCTTTCCAAAATTATTGAAAAAGACAAAAAAAATCAAATATACCACAAAAAGAGGAAGGGAAAAGTATTTTCTTTTTGTTAACAACACAATGAGTCGCCCTTGGAAAAAGCACATCCTTTCATTTTTTCGTGAAGATCTAGGATTCAATATGACCTTAGGAAGTTGTTATTGCTGCATAGAGTCGTGTCCTCCTTCGTTTGGTTATCCTTCCAAACATTTGGAGAGTTCCTCCTGCATTGCGAAATTATTTCAATACCATGCTGCCCGAGTCTCATATTTTGTCATGCTTTTGTTCAAGGGAAGATTTACTAAACTTGAGTCATCCTTTCTACAGTTTGTCTATTATCCTCATGCCTAGCCACCCTGAAAGTCCCATCAAGTCCTTGCTCAAAATCCATGAAGTTCTCTGCCTAATCATCGAGATCCTCTTATTTGTTCTCGACGAGCTATTAAAGACCTATGGGTAGTGAATTCATACACTGATATTACACTCCTACCTGAGTTTTGAAGATTTTGAAGTTATTTCTAGAGCTCTGAAGACCTCATCTCCAGTTGTCAAGCGTCAATGGCTTCTTGAAGATGGATACTATACATGTATATATTTTGATTTTGAGATGTATATCCACTGTGTACTACGCACGGCTACACTTTATATAGTTATATAACATGGATATGAAGTGTATTTGATTGGAAGCCATGATTTTTTTTCATCCCGAGCATGGGTATTCCCTCCTCGGTCAGAAAAACTATTATTTTTGAGATGGCACCTCCCAAACTCTGGTCCCTGGGCTCACTCGCTCTGTACATTGGTGAATATTTGTAATGTATTTCAGCCATCATATGTTCTTCTAATCTCACACATTAGGGGGTATCTGTTATAACCCTAAACTACACCAGACATGCATACCCGAGATCAAACCATTTTACTTCTTATCTTTGCCATGCCATCACTAAACAACTCTTCTAAAAACCATTGTTTTGAAGGTGTATGTGCCCTACACCACTACTTCCCGTGTACACATGATTTCTGCATAACTAAAGCTCACGTACACTCACAAAAAATGGAAAAAAATGAAAATTGAAAATGGATACGGGTTTCTGGGTCGTTACTTAACCATTTGAAAACCCATATCCATTCATCCCAACTGTTACTATCTCTTTTGGCCTATAAAAGAAGGTGTTTGGGCCCCAATAAGATGGAAGAACCAACTTCCAGTCACACAGGAACTAACCTGTATAACAGAGAATAATGGTTCTCCCTTTCACCCCCCTACCACCCTGGTTTTTCTAGATGCAGCCAAATGCAAGCTACAAATCCCTGTGTTCAAGAACTCACTTGAAAATTTGAGGACAATAGTCCTCCCTAGAACCTCCCTACCACCCTTACATATAAATCTTTTCTACTGCAATTTATTCAGTGATACATTATTTAACAATGGCTTACCAGTCTCATCATTGTTCTGCTACACTGCTCTGCTCTGATTGCATCAGTGTCCTCCTTCTCACATCTTCTTGAGATTTATGTTCTTCTACTCTATCTCTGCATGCGCACCTCATCTTTCTCTTCCTCTCTTAGATAGTCATTTCAGCTCCTGTGCACAGACGCTCGATAGCCTTCTATGCACATGAACCAAAAAAATGAAAAAGAACCTCTTCCTTTTTGTTATGATTTCCTTTGTCACACCATGTCCTCTACCAGATCATCCACCCAACTCTTCCTCTTCTCTGGCAATTATATTGAGTCTGTTTTTCATCAGTTGTCATTATGATGAGACTGTTCGTCATCAGTGGTCGTTATCCATAGATTCTTTGGCTTCTATGGTAGTTACAGTCTTCAACATGTTTCCATCTGTCAATTATCTCTATGATGATTCTTCATTCCACTGGCAGTTACCTTGAGACTCTTCAACTCCTCCGACGATCACCCTGAAGCTCTTCAAATTCTCTAGCAGATACAATCACTTTGTTCTGGTATTTATAGAGAGAACCTCCACGCACTCATCCTTGTGGTGCCTTTTCCCTTCCTGAGAAACTTCACAGTGGGAGCTAGCTTTTCTGGCTAAGTCCCTTCCTTTCATGTGACCATGAGTTATGATCAGATGCTTATCCAAAAGGTGCTTCATGACTCATGACTTTGAGAATATTGGTATGAGATATCTCGATTCTCCCAACTCTTGATGTCTGAAGTGGAGCCTAGTGATGTGCTAGCTCCTCAACCTTCGTTGATGTGACCATGGTTGTGACCACATGCCTAAATTCTAAGCCCTTTGTGATCTCGGTCTAGTGAGTGCTAGCTCCTTCTTTTGATATGACCTTGGGAGATTCTCTCACATGACCACGTGATTGTGGGCACATCCAAAGGTGGTTTAAAACAAATTTCATTTTTCCCCGTAGTTTACCTTGAGCCTCCACGTGTCCTTTCTCCAAAACCGTGGTTTGGATTGCGACCTATCCTCAACTCATTATTGTTTGTAAAAATTCAATACCCGCAATGCGACGAGACCGTCAATATCACTATCTTGATGTTGCTCCTGAACGGATGGTTCAGATTTGTTCTTTCATGATTTGTGGATCAGATCTAACCTCCTTAAATCAACGATCCTCGAGCTTCCATATTTCAACGGTCTATATCTCTTCTTCGATAACTCGGACTTCACAAGTTTTTGGTTCTCCTATCTTCAAATTCCAAACTCCCAAACTCTGAACTTTGTCACATTAGATCAATGGTCGACAACCCTCTGTGACCCGATGACCCAGATGTCCTCTTTGCACTTTCTGATTCAACTCTTGTCCGATCGACAACCTAGATCAGTATGTGATCTGATAGTCCATATTTCATCGAAACTTCACATTTCATGATGTTGGAGGTTAGCTCACCTCCCTTCTTATGATTCCTGATATCTGAAATACTCTGTATCATATCAACGATCCACAAGTCCCCATGATCTAAGGGCTCATATCAACTCGTGAACTCAGACATCGTGAGTTCCTACAACTCTCACCTTTGAATTTTCCATTTCACGAGTCATTGAAATGTTGATCTCTGTCCACATGTCCTTCCCAACACCAATGGCTAGGATCGACTCCACTCTACCCTTGCAAATATTCCAAAGTTTGATTCTTTGAACTCTCGGATCTGTTGGCACCTGTCATCCCTGATGATGGATGGTTTTGATGACTTCAGAACTTGTCTCGTGCACTTTCCTTGGGATTCGATGGTTCTTGGTCCATGCACTTAGATCTAACGGCTGAGATTTGTTCTCCTCTTCTCTTTGCGCTCATTCCTCCTCTCAGGACTTTGATCCAACAGTCAAGATTCTTCATAGTGCTTGATCCGATGACCACTATCACTCCTCCTCCTGAGCTGATGATTCCTCCCGACATTGAAGAATTTCTAAGTGTCAAAGGCCTTTACCTTTGATCCTTTCGCAAGTCGTGATTATTTTGGGTTTCATCTATGTTTTTGATAATGCTATCTCTTCCAATCTTTGACAATGAAGTTAACCTCGACCCTAGCACACACTTGCACTCTACATGCACCTCTGCATTATTCCTCCTGAGCTTGTATACAACATTTCCTAATGCTATCATCGTTTCTTTCCTATTTTCCATCATTGTTGACGATATGCCATCATCATTGATTCTCTTTCCATCAATGACAAGAAAACTATACCTATAAACATGCCAACATTTCCTGATTGGGTTCCACGATAAATATTGCGTTAAAAAATTTGTTTTCATTAACAAAAGAAAAATTTACAAATTATTGAGTCATTGACTCATTCCCCCCCTATCACTGACAGGATATGATCCTTCAATCAGTATCAGATCGGGTCTCTTAACAAAAATTTTAAATCACTTTAAGAGAAATATACATCAGAATGGATCAACAATTGAAGATGTCATCAAAAATCCCCCTATTTGATGGTGAAGACTATGTCTTCTAGAGTGTTATAATGAAAATCTATCTTATGTCCATTGGACTGGAAATATGGACATTAGTTGAAAAGGGATATGATGTTCCAAAAGCCACTCCCATAGAACCATAATACAAGAAAAAATTTTGGGAACATGCAAAGGCTTTAAACACACTACAATATGGTTTGAGTAAGAAAATCCTTGCTAAAGTACTAAACTGTAATAATGGAAAATAGCTTTGGGATAAATTGGAAACTATATATGCAGGAGAATCGAAGGTAAAGAGGGCCAAACTCCAGACTCTCACAGTATAGTATGAAGGTCTAAAAATGAACGATGAAGAAAATATCTCAAAGTACTTTGAGAGGGTTTATAATATTGTTAATGAAATCAAAGGTTTGGGAGTAGAAGTGTCGGACACCGAGATAGTTGAAAAATTACTAAGAACACTACCTATTCTATACAATCCTAAAGTGTCCACTCTTGAAGATAGAGAAAATATGGATAAACTCACCATGGATGAATTGTATAGAATCCTCACAGCCTATGAGTTAAGATTAGGACATGAGAACCTTCCAAAAGGAGGGGCACCATTCAAGGTGCTCAAAAAAACAAAAAAATTAGAAGAAAAAACCTCAACCCAACCATCATGAAGAATATGATGTAGAAGAAGCCAATTTTATTAAAAAACTTCAGAAAGGATCAGGGAAGTGCAAAGGCAAGATGTCTTTCAAATTTTTTAATTGTGGCAAGGTTGGACATTTTGCAGCCAAGTTTCCCTATTCCAAGGAGGACCCTAAAGATGAACAAGACAAAAATAAACAATACAAGAAGAAGGAAAAACCCAACTACAAAAAAGGGTTTTACAAAGGGAAAAATATTTTTTACTCAAAAGAAGAAAACAACAGTTCATCAGAATCCAGTGACAGTGATGATGATGAAGTCCTTTTTCTAGGTGTTGAAGAACCTAATAAGATAGAATAAATTGAGCATGAGGAAGAGTCAGAAGATGAAGCATAGGTTCATATGGAAGAATAACTTCTCAGTGCCTTGGATGAATTAAGAAAATACAAAACCATATATAGACAGTTGAAAATTCTTCTAGTTGAACAAAAGTAAAAACATGAACATAAAGAAAAGGATATGGAGAAACTCATGAGCAATCTGAAAAAACAAATCCTAGAAGTAAATAGGGTGGAAGAAACAAATAACCTATGAAAAGGCGGAGGAAGAAATAGTTCATCTGAGAAAAGAACTTGATGCAAAACTCATTCAAACAATATATGAAAATAGCTCTAAAGTATTAGATGAGATTATTACCACACAAATGGACTCAAGTAATAAAAATGGAATAGGTTATTCTCAAGAAGAAAACCAAGTTAACTCAAAATATTATGCAGCTTCTCTCCTCAGTACACTCAAGAAGAAAATGAAGAGAATACAAGTAATGATCAGAAATCCATAGGACTACTTCCACCCATCAAGAAGGAATATAAGACAACACCACATAAGTTTTATCAAAATAGGTATCCTCACAGTTTCTTTGGTTAATCCTTTGCATGCTCTAATTTCAGACACAAAGCTATGAATTGTAGAGCATATAGAAGGAAAAATTTGAGGGTTAAGAACTATAACCTTGAAGATAAGCAAACAGTAAATAATGTTAAAAGAAGAATCTATAACTCCTTTTTACCTCTACAAGAAGGGGATCTAGAATGCTTCAGATGTCATAACTATGGACATAAGGCCAGTAGTTGCAGATTAATGGAAGTCTCAGAAAAAACAAAGTTCATTAGAGAGAAAAAGAAGCTTTGGATAGAAAAAACATCAGAAGAGGAATGTCTCATTGCCTTGAAAGATCAAGATAAAGAAGATCTCTGGTATGTTGACAGCAGGTGTTCAAAACATATGACAGGAAATAAGGAAAAAAATTTAAAATTAAAGAAACAAAAGGGTAAAGTTACATTTGGTGACAATGCTTCAAGTAACATAGTTGGGAAAGGCACTATGAGTTTGGGAAAAGATAAAGCCAAGGATGTGTTTCTTGTTGAAAAACTGAAACCTAGCCTATTAAGTGTCAGCCAAACTTTTGATCCGGGGAAAATTTGCATCTTTGATTCCTAGAAATGTGAGATTATGAGAGAGGACTCAGGAAAATTGGTTGGTACTGCTCCTAGAACTCCTGAGAATGTTTATATACTAAATACAAAATTGAATGAGGAGTGTCATATAAATTTAGTAAAATAAAGTTCTCTATGGTGAAGTGACCGTAAAATACCAAATTACATACAATTTAACATATATTTCCTTTCTCTATACGTAAATCATTCATTCACATACTACAAGAATAAAAACAATTATGCTGGAATTCAAATCTATTTACAGCATGAAAATAACTTAACATAATAATATTTAATTACCTCTTCCTTATGCTAATTTCTCCGTTGACCTGGTTGTCTAGCCTCCTACATTGTTGCTGCCTGATGCGCTGACCAACTCTGCCCAAACTATGTTTTCTCCCTGCCAGCTAAGAGTAGCATGTCTGGCTTCCTAGCTCCAGGATACCGTATGGATATCCTGGCCCCCATGCCCAAAACCCCCAGCAAATCGGCGCCCCTTGCTTCTGGTTCACCAAAAACCCATAAAAAAAACTCTCCCACACCAGAAAAATAATCACCTCCAACATACAGTCTTTTCCTCCCTTCCAATAATTCTTCCTCTTCCCAAAATAATTCCCTCTTCCTGTAAGAATCCTCCCCTCATATCCCTCCTTCACCGACCCTTTCCTCCTCATTAATTTCCTTATCCATATATTCATTATCTTATCCTCTTAGTTAATGTCTTATCTTATTATTTAATGTTTCTTATCCTTATATTTAATGTTTCGTATCCCCTCTGTATACATAAATCATTTAATTAAACAATTAAATTTATTAACCATGTCATTGAATGTAATAGGTAATTAATTAATCAAAATTATAACAATTAATTAATTAATTAATATTTAATTAACATTATTATGCCAATCTTTGTTTAGTTAAAACCATGTTTTTTTTTTTGATAGAAACGGTTAGGAGATTTTTATATTAAAAACAGTGGGCATGCCATTGGGTTTGATACATCGAAAACTAGTTTCTTGTAAAACGGAAACCAAATGCCTGAAGATCTTAACATAGGACAAAGTTTGGGAGCCAAAACTATTTTAACGATCCAGAATGGCTTCGAGTTATTACATCATTTCTAGCTTGGAATTTTTTTTTCTTTTTCGACACCGTCCACCATTCCATGCTTTGGTCCTGAGAGTGATTTTCTGTCGGGCCTAGAGGATCTTCCACGTCAGCTAGATCAGCCCAACTTGAGTTCCAGGGGTCTGGTTGGATTGACGACTTGGGACTGGCTTCTGACTGAGCTTCCCCTTTATCGGGGTCTTTGATTTCATCTTTGGCTTCTGCTTCTTTTGCCTTTCCATGGGCCTTACTTTCAGCGTGCAACTTCGATTGAGCTCTCGTCCACCAGGTGGGTCTTTGGCTCTTGGGCGCCCTTTTTTTCCTGGGTAGTTTGTCACAGTTTTAGGCTATATGCCCCATTGCAAAGCAGTTCCTACACTTGAAACTGAGATTCTCATAATCGAGTTTTTGATTCCTTGAGTAGTCCTTGTCTTGAAGAATTATTTCAGCTAGGAAACCTTTGGTGAAGTCCATTTCTACACAGATTCGCACAAAGGTGGAGAAGGCTGGCCTGGAATCCGAGCTTCTGCAGAGGAACTTGCCGAGCCCATTGCCAATGGATTGAAGAGACGCATCCCCTCAGAAGTTCAGGGGAAAATATGGAAGTCTCACCTAGACAGGAGCTAAAGAGATACAGTCTGTGGAAGGGTCAAAAGCAGGGGTCCATAGTGGCATGGACAGACCTTCTCTACCCCAGAACCATGGTCTGGAGTTAAACACCTTGTCTCTATCACTTGTAGATTCAAAAACTACCACAAAGAACCCCTTTTCACAAGGGCAGGTAGTGACTTCTCCATCTAAGAGTGGGTACCAGTCGGAAGAGATCTAGGAGAGAAGATCTGGAAGATTGGGCCAGAATCCATTAAACCTCCAGACCAAAGCGTGATTGTCGTAATGTTGAGCATGAGTTAGGGAATATTGAGGAATTTGTATTAAGACTTACTGAGATTTAGGAGCTACTGCATGTAGCCCAGATGGCCAACCCTGACGAGAGGCACCCTCATGGGCCATTGCATGCAGACTGGAGGGTTGTCATGAAGCTACCTCTTTGAAGGAGGGACCCGAAACCCGACGGAGACCTAAGAACGACGGGGATGAAGCTGCAGGGGGAGTGCAGCTGTGAAGGGGAGTCGAGACTAAAGGGGTCGCCGCCACAACAACACCAGGAGGGGCACCGTTGTTCTGAGAAGAGGGTGAGGGAGCTGCCATTGGAGCCTACGGAGGCTGCTGCAGCGTCGGTGGATGGAGGAGGAGGGCGGGAGGGCCATAGGGCTGGCGGCCTATGGGAGGTCCAGGAGTGCAAGAGCACGTAACCTAATTTTCGGTCCTTGTTTAGTTAAAACCATGTTAGGACAATTAATTAACTAATTAATTTTTACTTAATAATCCCTAAGCATATATTCAACTAGGGTTGTTACATACACCCACCCTTCAGGAAACTTCGTCCCGAAGTTAAGGTATCTTATGGTACAAAGGAATAGAAACATGGTTCACACATTCATTATAATTAACCGACATTATCAGTAAGTAAGTCAAGAAAACTCATACATACGAGTGTATATGTACAAGAAATGCATGCGTAGCTAGTACATACAAGTCCTGTGCATGTACTAATAATAAAAAACTATCATCCTTTAGTAATTTATGTATGCATCCAATCCAATCAACAAGACTAGTCTTTTATAAAAGACAACAAACCAATCAATTGTTTTAGAAATCCTTTAATTACAATTATCCGGTTCAACAATTTTATTTAGACAAATGTGGTTTAGTTACGTAATTATGAATATTCATATATACA
>JASDQU011026985.1:17350-31880 GCA_032191745.1 Picea mariana | reverse complement strand
GGGATCATTCTTATCCAAGTAACTAATTCATTCTCTTCTATATATTGAGGGAATTCTCATGGAAAAGGTTAAGCAATATTCATTGGAGAATTGGTGAAAGAATTGTGTGAAGGACTTAGCATTGAATAGCAGCTTGGAGACCCTAGCAAGTCTACCAAGAGGATTTGATCTTCTTCATGCAAAGATTGAGCAAGTGTGTGTGTCAGAGCCAAGAGCCATCGAAAGGAAGTTTGTGACATCAAGGCTTAGGTTGTAAGCTTTACTTTACATTAATATGATATAGTGGCATGTCCCTTTCCCATAAAGCTAATCTCACTTTATTGTGTAATTACTTGATCATACGCATAGGTTAACTGTTGAATATATTGTGCTATATTCACTTTGGTTGGTTTGTTTTGTCATGGTCTGGACTTCATGAGAGCGTTGGAGCGAAGCATGAGCAACAAAGACCCTAGGAAGCGATAATAAGGTATGTTACTTGTTTCTTCCTCCTAGTTAATTCAACAGTCAAAACTTAGGGAAAGAGTATTGTCCTGTCCTATTTTTTTCTAGATCCAGGTGGATCTAGGGAGATCAGTTAGTGTCCGCACCTACCAATTAGTCCAATAACACCTTCCCTCTTAAATTTAGCTTAGATATCCTTTGGTTACCTCAGTCACTTGTATATATTCAATATGCTCAAGTGTGATTAAAAAATGAGAGACTCTTGCCTCTTATTTATACTTTCATGTAGCTTCCTCAAGGGGTTACCTTCTGACCATCTTAACCCACTTTCCTTATTTTAGGGCTAACCCAATTCTAACCACTTGTCCACTTAGTAATTTCTCCATTAAATTTATTATTTAAATAATTTATTTTGTATCCACTTTGACTTATAGTACACTCATCACTTCACTTTATTATTTAAATTACCTTCTAACCATCTTAACCCACTTTCCTTATTTTAGGGCTAACCCACTTCTAACCACTTGTCCACTTAGTAATTTCTCCATTAACTTCATTATTTAAATCATTTATTTTGTGTCCACTTTGACTTATAGTACACTCGTGACTTCACTTTATTATTTAAATAATTTCTTCTTTGCAACCACTTTGACTACTTTGACCTTTTGGGGCTTCTAGATGACTCATGAGAGTTCTCCAACTTCACATGGCCATAACTCTCTAACCATGAGTTATGTGACGTTCAACATACCACCGAAAATGGCATGACATGCACTATCCGTCTAGAATAGGATTACCTACAAATATATCAAAACTCATACCATTATCCATCAAACAAACTTAGGTCCATTACCCAAACCATTGTGCTACCAGAATTCATTACCGAACTTTCTTCAAGGGTTGACATCAATGACAACTAACCCAATTAATCAACACCGTTAATAAGCATATTAAATGTGAGGAGTTTATATTTAGATCATCCACATATATTATAGTAAGTAATGATAAATGTAATATTAAACACAATAAAATTAATAATAAACACAAACAAAAAATATATTGTTTAGCCAAATTCCTCTTAAAAATGAGATTCACGCTATATTATCTAAACTCTAAAGATTGTAATTTGTACAAAGTTTCAATAATATCTTGGTCAATAAATTTAGTTTGCTAATAAAATTTAGACTTAATATTGTTTAAAGATTAGTTATCAAACATCTACAATTTCAAAGAACCTCACTTTAAAAAATTGTTTAAAAGAGATTTACCATCATCATCACTATCAAACAAGAGCCCAAGCTATCAGGAAAAAGTCATAAAAGAAGGAGAAAGTAACATATGTGTGTGTGAGAGAGAGAGAGAGATGATGATGATGACGATGATGATGACGATGATGATTAATGTCCACTGAGACCAATTGGTCTATCGAACCTTAAGAAGGAAAGATATTACTTCGATTTATTTAAAATTGTATTTCCGTGCTCAAAAAACATTAAGAGAAACGTTCCAAGATCACCATAGTTTTGATGACTTAGGAGGTTAGGAAGCTCTATATGGTGGAAAATATTTTAATTTGGGATCTTATTTGGGAATAGACAGGGAAATCTAAGAGGAAGTGTTTTTCATCTTCAACCCTCTTAGTGTCACAAAGATGGTAGATTCTTTCATCCCTCGGTATTTTGGGAATTTTCCAATGCCCAGTTTCACTATGTATCTCATGAGAGTTTGTTCTTATTTTAACAATGTTGATTTTCTTCTTTGCACTTTTTAAAACTGAGAGGTACTTTTGATCTTCTAAATTAGGGTTGACCACTTCATAGTATTTTAGTTTCCTTTTTTCCTCTAATTCTTTATCACACCACATATTCTCCTTAAATATAGAAGTGATAATATTTTTAATATTATCAATATTATGCATGACGACTTCGTCTTGTATTCCCTAATGATTTAGCCAAGATTTAACATATTTATGCTATCCTTTCTTTAGCCACTCGTATTTTTGGATAGAATTTGAAGCAATTTTGGGGAGCCTCTTGTCATCCATGTTTTTTATCTTGTTGTTGTAAGTTATATATCTAATCAAAGCAATGCTCTCAATGGGGAAAGACTTGATTCTATGAGGAGGATATGATAGGGTGTATTGCCCTTAATTTTGAGATTATAAGTGTTTAAATTCTTTTGGATCTACTCTATCTTTCTCCAAGGTTCTCTAGAGATACTGCAACCCCAAACTTCACATCCATATAAGATAACCAGAGTGTTGAGAGTGTGAAAGAGTCATTTTTTCTTATCCCAAAGCTAAAGGTCCATTGATTTACAATTGTTTTCAAGTCCATAATAAGTTTTCCACCCTCCATTTATTTTTTTCTCAACACTATAGTTCCAATTGAGTTTGTGGTGAATATCGATTCCAAGATATTTGTATAAAGGCACTTCCTCCAAGCTATTTTTATCATATAAAAAAGTATCGTAGGTGATATTTTTTGGATTTAATTATCATAACCTTTGTTTTGTCAATGTTCACAGTCATGCCCATACTAGAGCAGAAGTCCTTGAGGATTATAAGTTTCTTACCTGGCTCATAGAGACTCTTCGCCATAAGAACAAATCATCAACATAAAAAAGAAGGATGATGACTATACTAGCAAGAGTTGGGACAACACAACCTGCATCCTCCAAACAATATTCTAACTTATCAATATAGATGTCGAAAATGGTAGGGGATAGGGGGCAACCTTTCTTGAATCCTATATTACAGTTAATTTCTTCCGACCGGCCATCAATTTTCCTAACCTTGGAAATAAATTTCTAATAAAGACTTATTGCAGTAGCTCTTAACTTGAAAGGGAATTTAATCTCTTCTAACCTATTCCAAAGGTTAGTCTTGGGCACAATGTCAAAATCTTTTCTAAAATCAACAAAACAACAAAGGAGATCAATTTCACCATTATGACACTCCTCTATAATGATCCTAAACATAACAAGGTGGTCCACAGTTGAATGGTAGCCTCTAAAACCATCCTAGCCTTTAGCTCTTTTTCCATTTCTTTATGGTCATGTACTGATCTTCTTTTCCAAAAAAAATTTGTATAGCTTAGCTAAAATAGGGCTAATCATGATGGTCATATAATTAAAGGGATTTATTTTATCCCCACTTTTAAAAATATGTACAATGAGGCTTTGAGCCCAAGGGTTTGGGAAACCTTGTTGGATAGCTAAATTGGGATTCATAAATATTTTTAAGGTATAAATTTCAATCCTTCAAGCAAATCCTATTATTTTCTTTAGTTTTATGAGTTGGAATTTTCCTCTAGAATTTCTTAGGATCTATCTTAAATAGGTGCAAAATCTTTTCTTGCTTTCTATTTATACAATGTTTTTTTTTTTTAATTAAGGTTTTGTATCTATTTATCTTATCGGATTTTAATGATGCATTCGAAGAATCTTTGATGGATTTTCTGACAATTTTAAATTTGTTAACGTACCAAGGGTTAGTTGTATTATTTTTCTTTTTACAAAACACCTCAATAGATAATTTGTTAATGGAAGTAGAGAGAATTGTTGTAAAATTTTGATAGTAAGCTTCAATATTGTTGTGACACATTAATATATTTAAAGCATTACTTAAGTCATTTAAGAAAAGACCAACTTTTTGGTGTCAAAAGTAAGTTCCTTTGGTTATCAGGGTGCTCTTCAATGGAGCTTTTGTGCATGAAAAAGTTAAAAGTTAGGGTTAAAGGTCTATGATCAGAGTTAGGTTCATGGTCATCTAAAAGATCAAATTTTACTATTTGGTTGTATATGGGCATATCCGATATTACATAATCAACAACATTGCTACCCATCCGATGAATACAAGTCATCTTGTTAGATTTTGGCCAATTCCTTAGACCATTGCAAATTATTAAATCTTGAAAACTATAGAGCTTGATTAACTGAGTACCAAACAAATTATCGATTAGGTATTTAGAGTTTCTTTTGTATCTATTAGCTAAAACAAGGTCCTCATCTAGCCATAGAGGATTAGGGTTGGAATCATTACTTAAAATAATATCTCGATTAGTTGTGTTAGCACCAATTCTTGCAAGCGGGGTGCTTTTCCCTGATTTCAAACCCTTGACATAAAATGCAAAGAAATGGGGTTTGAAAACCCATCAAATGCATTCTAGTCCAAAGTCACAGCCATGAGCACAATAAGAAATGAACAAAAATCCATTTCGAAAGGAAAATGCAAGCAGGCGAGCGAGCAGTCTGATTTCAACGGCAAGGATCAATTGGCAAAGCAGATCAACGGTCGGTGGGGAATCCCAGTTAACAGAGTTGCACCAAGATTAGCGCAATGGATAGCGCCTATATCACAAATCTGGGTCGTCCGATCCAGTCGGGACAGGTGCCAGCCAGTCGACATTTCGAGGATCGACGTTTCGAGAGACAAGGGACCCCCCATTCACTGCAGTTGAAATTGTCGATCGATGAAATGCTGAAGGCGCCTTTAGAGTTGAGCCCATGGTCCTAGTGCCAGGTCACGTCAAGCGAGCCTGGGAATGAAGGTAGCCCCCTTTTAAATAACAAATGTTATCTCGGTCGTTCACCTAAAGGACACGCGGTGCACATCCGTGCTTTCGCAGTTTAGTCAATCGGGATTTCAAGTAAGAAGTGCATCATGAACTCCCGTTGCAAGAAATCTTGAAAGGATTAGGACCATTGATCAGGAGGACATGCGGCACATGATCTGAGCCATGGGTGGGGCCCTTCGGGATTTTCATAGTGTCAACACCAAAGACATAATCTTAGTCGTCCATCCAAAAGGACGCATGGTGCACGATCACATCGGCATGTCGGCATTCGAGAGTTCTAAGGGTAAGGGCTTCATATCTCAAATCCCCAAACCCCGAAGTGCCGAAAGATCCTTTGAGGATAAGTGTAGGGTCACGGCCCATGGTCACTGGAGGGAGTAGAAAAGGCTGTACATAGGGGGCCAAAAGTGTCGATTTGAGTTTCATAAGGGGAGCACCATGTTCACCAGATGCCGGTTCGACTTGATCTCAATTCTGATACCTGCTTGGAACGAATGAAGAAGAGAGAGGATGGTTGAAACCTCGCCTCACCCATTAATTGCAAGGTATGGAGGTCCCGGCAGGAAGTCCGCCCGAGGTGGTCCTCTGTACTGGTTTTTTCCCACATAATCCATGCTGAGTCCTCGACTCCCTAGGGAAGTCTGTGCACGCTAATTCAGCATTTAAGGGCTCAGCTATCCCCTGGCGCGAGCCATGCAAAATTAAGGTAGCGTATGACAGAGGAGTGCAGGCCAGATTTGATTGAAGAGACGCCTCATCCCGAAAGTCTAGGAGGCCTCTGATGGGAAAATGTTTAGGAGTATATATACTTAGTTTTGATATTTTTCAAAGGATCGATGGTAGAGTGAATCTCTCGATTGTAAAGTTTTAATAGACACTCTAGTTCTCTGGTTATGCATCTGTATGTAAGATTTCTTGTTTAATGACAAACAGTTTTCCTACCCCATCTAATTTCCATCTCATACTGAGGGAGTTCAAGATTGACTGATTCACATGAATTATTACAATTATGTTACGATAAAGGATTTATTGTTGCATTGTTGTATTCTCCGGTTTTCTACGTTTGAATGTAAGAAGATCTTGCGTTTAGATGTTTTCTCCTACAGTCTATTAGAAACCTGATGTTTACGATAGACCTTTGCAGTTCTCTTATACAAGTCTCCCCCCTACTCACCCTTACTACAACTCACTGTCTGAAGTTTATCTAAGACCTCACTTGCCCATGCATGCCTGGCCTAGTTTCAGAGTTAGAACAACATTGTTTTGAGTTAACTTCTATTCAATCACCCCTTTTTATAAACAAATCGTGACATAAACTGATGGGCGTCGAGCTTTGCTCCTGCTGCAATCTAGGAGTGACTTCTGATGCTAACAAGTTGCATTTCTAGCATTAAAGTCTCATAACAAGAGGATGCTAATATCATTTTTCATATTGTAGATATCTTGCTCTAATCTTTTGTAGGGGCAATTATTATCTATATTGTTTTTATATAAAAAGTAGAGTTAATATGTGTGAAACAACACATTGCTACATAAATATTCTTAGCATTAATATTTGATATCTCTATCCATAGGTATTGATTGAAATGATCTTTCTTATGAAGCTGAATGTGAGGAGAGATGTTCATTTTTATGTAACAAGTTATGCCTCCAACCCCTCTATGGGAGGACTTCTTGTTCCATGTTGACCACAAAATAAATCCTTCTATGTTAAGAACCTTAGATTATTCATGCTCCCAATTTTCAACCAAGCAAATAATATCAATGTCACTCAAGATCCAACTTAGTATAGGCCCTTTACTCCATGGAAAATCACGACAGTTCCAAGAGAGGATCTTCCTTCTTGGCTTCTTTCACCTTTTGAACTTTCTTCCTTAATTTGTGATTTAGATGTGTGTTTTGGCTTCTTTCAACTTTTGAACTTCCTTCCTTAATTTGTAATTTAGATGTGTGTTTTTTCTAGAATATTGGGGCTCAACAACAAGAGCATGTTATAGACCCATTTAAGGGAACAACATGTCACTTACAAGGCATTGAACCTGGGTGGGGAGGGTAACAATCATTCCTCCCAACCAACCAAGCTACATCCAATGAACATAAAGTTTATATATATATATATATATAAGTTGATAATTTTTCTCCACATAGTTAATGCCGACGGTTTCACAATGACACTTAAAAAAAAGTAAAAACTTAAAATATGATATAATAAATATTTTTTTCCTAACTTAGAATAATATAAATATATTATGGATTATTTATATAAAACAAATTAAAAGTATGTGTGTTCCATTTGATGTTTTTAGGTTATCCTCAGTAATTAACTTTGGTGGATTTATATAAAGTAGCATCTTTAAAACAACAAAAAAATATTTAGAATTTTTTCAAGAAATTTAAAAAATAAATAAACAAAATAAATTTTATGTAGTGTAGTTTAAAATAAGTAGTCTAGTGGGTAAGAGGTTAAAGTGTAATTAGGAATAATATGTGATCATATATATGGGATTAAAGCTAGATGTTACTTAAATACACATGAAGTTAAAGTGTAATTAGGAATAATATGTGATCATATATATGGGATTAAAACTAGATGTTACTTAAATGCAAATGAGTCCATTACTCTAGCCTCAAATATTATTAGATGGAAACTCTCCTTTAATCTCAAAAAAGAGTTAAAACTATTTTTCATCCATTTATAATTTCTATCTTATTAAAATATACATCTGAGAAATTGACCATCAAATTTTATTCCTTTATATTATCAATTATAAACAAACATAATAAAGATTTTGTCTAAAAAATTTGGTTGAAATTCCACAATATAAATCTAGGAAAAAATGCAATTTTCTATTGTTTAAATTATATTTCTGAATGCATAAATAGATTCAACGTGATAAAAAAACCTTGAGACACTAAAATTATATAAACCTAATCATACAAATATTTGTGACAAAATTAAATAAACGATAAAAAAAAAACTTAAAACTTTTAAAATTGTTGAAGTGAAAGATCTTAAAAAAAATACCAATCAGTTTTAAGTTCGAAAAAAATTGATTTAAAGTAGAAAAGCATTAAGTGGAAAATCCTTTAGCAAGGAACACTTTTTAAGACCTAGAAAAAACCCATGCCAAAGACGAATATAAACAAACCCTATCAATAAGGACTTTCAACAACACGATCTACCTATCGGCATACCTGCTCGAATAGAAAAGAATTTATAAAACTTTGAAGTTGAATTTGAATTTATAAAAATTATAAGTATAGACATTGAAATAATCTAATGAAACAACGGAAATCGTTGAAGTGGTAGGTGCAATATAGAGAAGATAAAAGTAAAGTTATTTCCCGGTATCCTAATACATTCATTTTTCAAATTTTCGATATGGTGTTGAATTATTTTCCAATAAATGAGAGCTCAAATAATAAGATAAAAGAAAAATATTTTTTTTTAATAAATTTTAATATAATTTTGTTTTATTTTTTAATTAATAAATATATATAGAAAAACTAAGATATGTTAGAAATTTTTCTGGAAAAAAATTGTGTGGAGTTTTGAAATGTTCAACATTTCATCCAATTAGAGGGTTACCATTAATGCAAAGAAACAGTGGTTGGAATTAGGTAAGGTAATGTTGGAATTATGATTATGAAGATATTAAAAAGTTAGAGTATTCAAATTAATAACGGAAATTGATCCTATAATAATGGGCAGACATTTTTAGAAAAGAGGCTAGAATTAGAATTAGAGATGAAACTAAAATAAAGACAATGAAGAAAATGGTGAGATTTATAGGAGATTGATACTATAATAATGGGCATACATTTTTAGAAAAGAGGCTAGAATTAGAGATGAAACTAAAATAAAGACAATGAAGAAAATGGTGAGAAAGGGCTAAAGGGAAGAACTAAGCCATGGGATTTGACAAGGTAATAATAGGGAAAATAACTTCGGTGAGAATTAATAGTATAAATTTAAAATTAAAATGGATAAAAAGCCAGAATTAATGCTAATATATTTAAGGCAAATTTTTTAGAGAAACATGATATAAAGTCAAGGGAGAAAATTGGTGTGATTAATATACTAATAACTAAATAAAAAAGAGGGGAACAGAGAAAAGGGAAATTCAAGGAGATAAAGATAAAACATCAGGGTAAGAAGGATGAGGGGAGCGAAGGGTAAAGGGGGCGCGAGGGAGAGGGGGACTTTAAGGTTGGGGTCTATTGGTTAAGTTGATTAATGGTGGGTAAGTTTGTAGCCATTCTCATGGTTGAAGTTGTTAGGATGTTTTTCAATTTCGAGGGCTTCTCGAATGAGATGGGAGGAGTAATAAGGGGATGGGGTGAAAACGCTAAAGGGAAGTTGAAGCAATTAGGCAAGAAGTGCAAAAGGGAATGTCGACTTGAAAGAGTGTTCAACCAATAGTTGATTTAGAGATACGGTTATGGATAGTATCAACTAGGTGTTCTTTAATTCTAGCTTTAAAGGTTCTTCCTATTTGACTTATGTAATATTTCTCATAGGAGAAAGGAATTTGGTAAACTCATGGGCCAAGCATCGAGTTGACTTTATCTTTGGTGGTTCTAAAAAGTTGTTTGAGGGTTTTGTAGGGTTTGAATATGGTTTTGATATTATTCTTGGCCAAGAGTTTCACGATGTGATCAATGGTGCTTTGGATATAAGGAAGAGATAGGAGAGCACGAGGACAGGAGGAAGATGATGTTTTTGGTATAGGTTTGTTGGCTAAGAGAAAGGCTCGGTTAATTTGAGAGAGAGAGAGACAGAGTAGCCATTAGATAAAAGGGTTTTGGTTAAATGGGTCTTTTCCTCCTCGAGGAATTGAGGAGCCGAAATGTGTATGACACAAGTAATCAAGGTTTTTAGGACAATGGATCTGTGAGCTAGGTGATGGTGGGAATTGGAATTTAAGTATCTATTGGTGTGGGTTTTCTTCCTATAGACTTGGTGGATGAGAGATCTTTCATGAAGACAAGATATGATAACGTCCAAAAGGGAAGGGAGTTATCATGTTGGATTTCCATAGTGAATTGGATGTGGAGGGGAAGAATATTGAGATGATTGATGAAAGAGATCAAGTTGGAGTGGCCATGCGACCAGATGAAAAACGTGTCATCCAAAAATTGAAACCAACATTTAGGTTTGAGAGGAGAGGTCTTTAAGGATAAAGACTCAAAATGTTCCATGAAAATGTTCACCTCCACTAGAGAAAGGGAGGACACCATGGATGTGCCCTCGGTTTGTTCACAACAAACTCCCTTAAAGGTGAGGAAGGTAGAAGTGAGGAAACTTTCTATTAGGTTCAGAGTTTCAGGGTCTACAAATTGGAGATGAGGGCTAGGGCTTCCGAGACTGGAATTTTGGTGAAAAGGGAAACTGCATCAAAGTTGACCATGAGGTCATCATCAACAAGGTGAAGATTCTGGGTTTTATGAATGAGGTCCACATAATATTTGATGAAAGAGGGGGGTTTCCGACAAAGGATTGAAGCTTGTCAAAAAGGGAATGAGTGGGTGCTCCTATGGCACTTACTATAGGCAGGAGAGGAATTTTTTTTGTGTGAATTTTATGTTGGCCATAGATCCTCAAGGTTTGGGGGTTCTGCGGGAGGAGACGATTTTGGATGGTGGGATCCATGGAAGAGGATTTTATGGCTTTGATGACCATGTTGGTAATGGTGCTAATTGAGTTTTTGATGAGATTTTTATAAGTGGAAGAAGAAAGGAGGCAAAATAATTTGGACTCATAATCAAAAGAGTTCATAATCATAGTAGCATTTCCTTTATCAACTTTGATGACAATGATGTCAAGGTTCTCATTAAGACTACAAATAGAATCAATTTGTTCTTTAGTGAGGTTGGGTTTAGGAGGTTTGGAACAACGAAGGATTCATCTTTATTCCTGCCTATTTTCTTCAACTTCATGATTCAGGAGATGGTGGGTAATGGATTCAATGGAGAAAATAATATCCTCCATAGGGATGCACTTAGGGCTAGGGAGAAATTAAATCCTTTATTAACAAGTTGGAGGGTGGGAGGGTCCAAAATGATCGAGTATTAGTTTATGACAGTGGAAGGATTAGGGTTAGGAGAAGAGTTAGGTTGGGGAAACTCTTATTATTAATTACTTTTGAGTTATAATCATTGGAAAGGAGAGATAATGGTTTAGCTAAATGAGATCACCATCAATCACATCGTGAATATCTTGGCCTAGAAGAATATCAAAACCACGTTTAAACCCTACAAAACCCTCAAACAACTTTTTAGAACCACCAAAGATAAATTCGACTTGATGCTTGGCCTAAGATTTTACCAAATTCCTTGCTCCTACAAGAAATCTTACATAGGTCAAACATGAAGAACCTTTAAAGCCAACCTTAAAAAACACATAGTTGATACTACCCAAATCATATCTTTAAAATAGCTATTGCCAAACACTCTTTCAAGTCTAAGAACCTTATCCACTTTTACCAAACTAATATCTTAACCCCAACCCCTTATTACTCCTCCCGTCTCATTTGAGAAGCTCTCTAAATTGAAAAACATCCTAACAACTTCAACCGCGAGGATGGCTACAAACTTAGCCAATCCCAGAAACCCACCATTCATCAACTTAACCAATAGATCCCCCACCTTAAAGTTCCCCTCCCCTGCCCTTTACCCTTCCCTCCCCTCATCCTTCAGACCCTCTTTATCTTAATCTCCTTGAATTTCCCTTTTCTATCACATTTCTCTAAAAAATTTACCTTAAATATATTAGCATTAATTCTAGCTTTTTATCCCTTTTAATTTTAATTTTATACTATTAATTATCACCAACCTTATTGACCTTCTTATTACTTTTCCAATCCCACCACTTTCTTCTTCCCTTTACACTTTCTCACCATTTTCTCCATTGTCTTTATTTTAGTTTTATCTCTAATTCTTGTTTCTTTTCTAAAAATTTGTGCCCATTATTATAAGATCAATCTCCGTTATTAATTTGAATACTCTAACTTTTTAATACCTTCCTAATCCTAACTACTCTCTTCTTTAATGCTTCCTCACCATTATCTTAGTTGACTTTATCTCATCTTTTTCCCTTTAATTATTTTATTTTCCCTTTATCTCATCTTTGTATTCATTAAGGTTTCTCAAATAATTTATTATTATTTTAATAACTTCAGCTTTTCCAAACATCCTTATTACCTTACCTAATAGTAATGGCTATTTCCTTTCATTAAGAGTAACCCTCTAATTCGATCCTATATAATTTACAATTATTTTAATAACTTTATCTTTTTCAAACATCCTTATTACCTTACATAATTTTAATGGCTATTTCCTTGCATTAATGGTACTTATCAACTTTTTGTCTCTGATGATGATGGGTGGAGTGTCCACTCAAAATGTTAGAAGTTTCAAAACTACGATAATGATGGGTAAAGTATCCACTCAAAACTTTGGAAGTTTTAAAACACTCCACACTAGTTTTTTTCAAAAAAAATTCTAATAAATGCAAAAAAATTACCTTCACAAACTATTTTCATAACTTTTCAATAAAATATTATTTTATTTTTCAATTAATAAATATATAAAAAATAAAAATTTAAAAAGTTTCTTTAGAGTCATATTACATCCATGTTTTTAATTTCTAGACATATTTTATTTTTCAATACTTTATTTCGTGGACATAATAGTTTTTAATTTCTAGACATATTTTATTGTTCAATACTTTCTTCAGTGGACATAATAATTTTATGTTTTTAATTTGTGGATATGTCATTTTTATTTTTTTACAAACTTTCATATTTTAAAAGATGAAGTAAAAGTGAAAATAGATTCTTTCATAGTTATAATACATCCATGTTGTTAATTTTTTTTGACATTGCTTCAATTTCCAACAAATAAAGGCATCTCAAAACTTACTATTTAAAACTTTTAAATAGTTTTTCCCTGTTACAATATATTCATGTTTTTAAATTTTTGATATGTTGTTATTAGAGTTTCCCACAACACTTTTTGATACGTTGTTGTTTCAATTTTCTAAATACAAGGACATTTCAAAAGATAAGTTAAATGTTAAAAATGTTTTTTTATGGATATAATTCATTATTTTTTTTTTGACATGTTTCACTTTATGATAAATAAGGATATTTCAAAAAATAAGATAAAAATCAAACAATTTTATTTTATTAACATAATATATCCATGTTTTAAACTTTCCCATGGACAAGGACATCTCAAAAGATAAGATAATAATAAAAATAAAAATAAAAAAAATTATTTTGTGGCCATAATTTATTCATGTTTTTAACTTGTTGACATGTTGTTTCACTTTCCAACAAACAAAGACATTTCTAAAGATAAAATAAAAGGAAAACAAGTTTATTTCATGATCACATTACATCCATGTTTTAAACTTTCTTACATGTTTTTTCACTTTCCAACAAACAAAGGCATCTCAAATGAGCTTGACGTGAGATCTCTCTTCCAGTGATCAGTTGGGGAGTTCACGAGTTCTACTCTCTTGACCCCCTTGGGATTAGTAATCCATTTAGAATCATGGAGAAGTAATAGGAGGGTTTTCCGTGAAAATTTCCTTGGAAAAAGGACATCTCAAAAAATAAAGTAAAAGTCAAACAAGTTTATTTCATGAACATAATGCATCCGTGTTTTTAAATTTCCTAAGTGACAAGGACATCTCAAAAGATAAGGTAAAAGTCAAAAAAATAAATTATGGCCATAATTCATCCATCTTTTTAGTTTTTTGACATGTTGTTTCACTTTCCAACAAGCAAGGATTCTCAAAAGTAAAATTGAGACAAATTTATTTCATGACCATAATACATCCATGTTTTTAAATTTTTGACATGTTTTTTCACTTTCCAATAAAGTATACAAAGGTATACATACCCTACCCCCTTTGGATTTTAACTTGTGAATTTTTAGAAGGAAACACATGTTCTTAACCATAAGCCCACTCATACTCTTAACTCTTTGACATGTTGTTTCACTTTCCAATAAACATGAACATCTCAAAATATAACTAGTCTGAACTTGGGCTTTGCGTCTAGGTTTACGCTAGTCGCATCCCTGCACTCCAGGAGCTAGCTGCATCACATAAACACTAGGAGGATCGGTGTGCACTGGTGAGAGCCTGGACCTAGGCAAGAGGGCTCTGCGGCAGGCAGAACTAGGCATTGGGAAGCTTTACAGATGGCGGCGGAGCTAAACTTTACATGTGGCAGTGGTTGTCATCGTTTCGGGGCCGGGTCTTCTGTTGGGTTGTCGGTGGATCTACTAGGGCAGAGGAGCATTGATACATTGCGGCGACACCCTATGCTGCACAAATGGTATCATCCGGGGGCCATTGGCGGCCATCTCCTGTTCGGGGTCGGTCAAGGGCAACGTTTTTGGTGTTAGTGGCACGACTCAGGGTGCACGGTGTGCTAACGATGGATTTTTGTGGTGGTGGTGACTTCTGGGGATTGGTTGCGGTGGGTGTATTGTTT
>JASDQU011026985.1:0-17161 GCA_032191745.1 Picea mariana | reverse complement strand
GCTGTGGTAGTTTTTTTTTTTTAGCATGGTCTATGGACTAGGTTTGCTATGAACCTTTGTATGGTCAAGAAGATGTAAAAAATTATATTTTCATTAATATAATTGAGCTAATTTTCTATTGGAAAAAAAAAACATCTCAAAATATAAGGTAAAAGTGAAAAGTTTATTTTCTAACTATAATACATTCATGTTTTAACTTTGGACATGTTGTTTCACTTTTCAACAAATAAACAAGGCTACAGGGTAGCTTAGTCCCTGCCTAAATAGAAATAAATAAACAGAAATATAAATAAATCAATTTTTCTTTTTCTAGAAAAATAATACAATTACAATGTAATTTATTGCAATTTAGCTTACATAAACATTTTCAATAACCCTAAAACTCTAAAGATCTTAGATGAAACTTTTTTTTAGCGTAAATCATTTATCAGCTGAAAATTGGCTTGTGATTGGACCAGATGCTCATATCACTACATTAATTGTACAACACATTTGTACAACACATTAAGCAGATCATTTTCAACGTATCATTTATTTGAAAGCAATTTTTTGCAGTTGATTTGCAACTACGTTAGAAAACTGTGTTGCAAAATATTTCAATAAATGGAGAATTATGTGTAGTTTTGGAGTACGATTTGAAAGTTGTGCTCCAATGGAGGATTATGTGGCAGCATGTGTAGAACTTCCTTGCTTTACTCCACCGTCAGTAGATTCTGCATCATGATAATTAAATCGACGGTTATCCTATCTGTCGTTCGTGTTGAAGTATCATACAGAACTGACAAACTATTTAATTTCCATCTAATCATCCAAATATACAAGAACATGCCATCCCATTTGCAATAAGACTCTCAAGTTTATATCCAATAAGAATAAAGATAAAAAAATATGAATTTTATTATTTAATTGAAAAAATACAAAATGATATGTAAAACTTAGGGAAATATAAAAAAATTTAAAAGTCAAATGAAAGTAATACCTGGTCAATTATGAACTCGTCACTATAGTCCCAAGCCTTTGGCAGGGACTAATAAGGGCATTTCAAAATATAAGGTAAAAGTAAAAAAAAAAATCATGGCCATAACTCATCCATGTTATTAACTTTTTGACATATTTTTTCACTTTTCAACAAAATATAACATTTGTAATGAAAGGTAAAAATCAAACATATATCTTTTATGATCATAATACATCTATGTCTTTAAGTTTTGTTTCACTTTCCAATAAATAAGGATATTTTATTTATTTATTTTTATTCTTATTATAAACCAAACACATAGATGTAGAATAATTACATCCTTGTTTGTTCCAAAGTTATCATACAATAACAAAATTTCATAGTTGTTCCAAAGTTGTCATACAATAATAAAATTTCATAGTATCTACTAGCCTATAACCAATCCTATATATATCCATGGGCATAGTTTCCTAGAACTTTTGAGAGGTATATATTCTAAAAAAATAAATCTGAAATACTAAGAACTCCGTAAAACATAAAAACTAACCAAATGCATGTCTAGTGGTGACTTCTTCCAATGTTGCATTGTGACCTAGGTGTAAGTCTAGTTTTTCAATTTCCATTATCTCGTCGAGATGATGCATTATCTCTTCCTCCTTTGGTCTTCCACAGTTTGAATTCACAGACTGAACCTTGTTTGAGGCCCATGATTGGTACCCCTTGCTCATATTGATAACCATGTTCCAAAGCATATTACATTCAACCTCCAAGAATACTATTTGATGCTTATGTTGTACAAGTGTGCCCATGATTGTTGCAACCTAAGTGATTTTCTATTGTCCATTCTCATGAATTTTTGTTGTGGATGTAAACATTGATGTTCTTTGGCTTGAATGGATTCTTCATGGTTTCTTAACACCCTCTTGATCTACCCTAGATCATGGTAATCCATAATGAGATGATGATAGAGAGGTATTCTAAACACCTAAAAATAAACCAATCGTCGAGTAGCACAAAGGCCTTGCAGACTTCGATGTGTCAAAGAAGGAATCAAACAAGGATCTGATATGTCCAACCATAGAGATTTGGACAAAATCATAGGAAGCCAAGAGAACAAACCCCCTCTAAAAGAAAGAAAACAGAGACCATTAAAATCCCCAAAACATTAAAAAAAACTTTGAACTCAACACCCTCCAATACCAAAAAACCCAATGAGTGAAGTTTCCTTCCACTCTAAATACAATGTTTCCTTCCAAGAATAAAAAACTATTCGAACACGTCAAATTGAGATAAGGGAATAGAGAAACACCCAAATTATGACAAATAAATACCTAGACATAGTTTGCATAAAACTCCCTTAGTTTGAATGACAAAGAAAGAAGTTTGTTGGTGCTCAAAAACACTAAACCAAGCAAAAACACCCCTAAAGAGAAAACATACCTCACCTGAATTCCTCATCCTCCTAAAAACCAAAACCTCTTTCATCACATTGCATACTAATAAGCCATTATCTCACCTTGACAAACGAAAACACCATGACAAGGTACATAATCATAAGGAGGTATGAGTTTGGACACGTGACAAAGAGACTCGAGTCTCTTCTCATTAATTCCTCTACTACATGGTCGGGTTACCATGAGTTGAGCCATGTGACGCCTTAAAGTCTTACTACGTAGCTTGGTCTTCATGCTTAAATGTTTATGGAATGGGTAAACCATGTTCGTTTCCATTGATGATAATGACCCCATCTTTAGAAAGGTGGCTTGATTGACAAATCCATCCACGAAGTACTTGAAAGAATTTGATACTGGTGAATTTGCTCACCTCTTTTTTTTTTGCCCATTCCAACACTAAAGCTAGTATATTATCAACATTAGTTGCTTTCAAGACCATTTTGTTAATGAGAATCTTTGAATCACCCACCACTATCAATGATTGAATATTAGAATAAATAGCTACTCTCAATCCTTGCTTTGATTGAATATTAGAATAAATAGCTACTCTCAATCCTTGCTTTAAATCTTAGGCTTGTGATGTGTTATTTAATGCAATACCTAAACCCCAAGTAAACAACAATTGTAATGTTCCTCTAAAGTTTATAACCACCCCAACAAATAAAAACAGCTTAGAAAAAATAAAAAAATAAAATACAATAAAAAAATATCACAAATCATGACCATATTACATCTATGTTTTCAACTTGGTGACATGTTGTTTCACTTTCCAATAAGAAGGCAAGTATCAGTTTTTTCACTGTATCTTAAAAATAGGATTAAAAAAAATAAAAATTATTTATTTTATTCTTTAACTGTATCTTAAAAGATAAAAAATAAAAAATAAAACAACATTAATAAATTGAAATTTCAAAAGCATTTGACTAATTAAAATTAAAAATATTTAACAAATTAATTATTACTTTTCTTAATAATTTTATTCTAAATATCTTAAGACTTTCAACATAATACATCCATTTTTTTAACTTCCCAGTTTTAATTAAATTCTAAAACATAATACATCCATGTCTTTAACTTGCCAGTTTTGATTGTATAGAATCCCTTTTTACAATATCACTTTTAATTAAAATCTTTGTCTAACTATTTTAAATTTACACGAAATCATTATTATCACTATTGTCTGTTGTTTAAACATCCATTTTTGAATGCAAAAATAGATTCAGCATGATGAAAAATCTCTGGAACACTCAGATTACACAAAAATAATCACTTAGAACAAATATCTCTAAAAATTATTGGCCAAAACCTAAAACGTTTAAACTTAAACTACCTCTTAATTAAATTCTAAAACATAATACATGTCTCAAGAATCTTTAACTTGCCCGTTTTGATGGTATGGAATCCCTCTTTACAATTTCACTTTGAACATAATACATCCATGTTTTTTAACTTCCCAATTTAATTAAATTCCAAAACATAATACATCCTTGTTTAGTTTTGATGGTATGGAATCCCTCTTTACAATTTCAAAGAAAGTGACGAATTAACAAAGGAATCCATTCACCATGTACTCATATACCACGGTGCTTGTAATGTTTTCAAAGAAATACCCCAACAGTCGAACCAAATTGAAGTGATGAACCCATCCAATGGTGGCCACTTAATTCATGAATTGGATCTCATTGTGCCTTTTCCTGTCCAGAAGCTTAACATCCACTAAAGTTCCATTCAAAAGCTTTCCTTTATACACCACACCATAACCTCCTTCTCCCAACTTTTCTGCAAAGTTGTTTGTGATCTTCTTGAGTTGAGAGTGTGTATATTTGTTTGGCATTTCACAAGCATATTTCTTTAGGAATTTCTCAACCATTGAAGTAGATCCACTAGGAGGAGATTTTCTTCCCTTTCCACAAAACACTAATAACATTACTACTGCTATTGCTGTCAACGCAACTTCGATGGAGAAACCTGTGGTGGAATGAAGAGATTGATATCAATGTCATCTTCTTCCAACCCCGAAGATAATATTAATGGTAACAAAATGCATGTTCACCTATTAGGTTAAATCAGAGAGGCTATAATTCATAGTAACAAAGGAGATGCTATAATTCATAGTAACAAGATAATATTAGGTTAAATCGGAGATACTAAATATGAAGGAATCATATAGTTACCTACTATAATAGCTAAAATGTTTCCACTTCCTGTATCTTGAGTATCTGCATGGATCCATAGTTTTTGGTAAGAGAATTCAAGCACTTAGCTTTGTAATCGAATTTTTAGAAGGTGATCGGGAAACCTACCATTGCAAGGGAATTTGTCTGGATGAGATGTGCCACCGGGACAATAGCAAAGAAACATTGTCGGTTTTGATATGTTAAAACCATAGTTTCCTTTACTATTCAAACAAGCGACACAACTTCGCTCTTTGTTCAGGTCGACATTCCATGCTACCTCAAAACCCTGTGCTAGTAACGCCTTATTATTAATGGGATGGTGAGAGAGGTTTTGTTTCACTGGTAGTTGAAATTCATTACAGAAAGGTGCCCCTCTAAATTTAAGTGGGGACACAAACTCTAATACCAATCATCCCCACATAAACTCAAATTATGCACTGGAAATCCACTAATGTTTGCAGGAACTTGATCGCACTACTTCCAAAGTGTGATATTAGTGTATGTATAGAGAACCTAAAAAGGAGAGCCAGACCTCTAGGATTAAGAGTAGTTCCATGAAAGACTACATTTACCGCTACCACCCCACACATGGTCGTTAACAACTATCATTATTTTATATATGATACTATTAGACAAGAAAGAGGCCTCCATTATGTGAAATTCGTTTAGAGTTTGGATGCCATAATAAAACGACCATGTTCGACAACACAGATATTCCAACAGAGGATGAACACCTTCAGTAACCACTCACACAACCAAATTAAAGATCAACACATCGATGTTTTGACATGGTAAAACCCCTACGGGGAAACATCCATGACCCCAACCAACGTGACCACTTGGAGCATTTTATTAATGCAAAAGAAAAAGATTGCAGAGAGATTTTACAAGAGAGTTTCTCACAATCAATCATCGGAAAATGACCCTCCATGCTCTTTAAATAGATATCATGGACCAATCGGGTGTTAATCCATGGATCAATGGTTGTTAAGATCGAGGAGAATATGAACCATCAGATCACTCTATGTCGGGAACATATCATGACCGTCAGATTTCCTAACTACAAATGCATAATAATTCATACTAAAGAAACACACTAACAAACAAACTTTTACCTAATGACACATTAGACCAAGTGGATCCTAACTAACTCCTAATTGTATAAATATCCTAATATCCCCCCTTAATAACAACTTGGGATAGGATTGAAGGATTTACAATAGTGACACAATAGGAGAAGGAAGGAGGCATTAGAGCCCATCCCCCCTTAATCACAACTTCCTGAACTCCTAACATAGATCAAATTTTGGAAAACTTTGCTTTTTTAAGAGACTTTGTGAAAATGTCTGCAACTTGATCTTCTACAGGGAAAAAGAGAACTTCAATAACTTGATCATAAATGAGCTTTCTGATGAAGTGCATGTGTAGCTTGATGTGCTTGTTGTGTTGATGTTCAACTGGGTATTTGGCGAGCTTGATGGTACTCTGATTGTTGCACCAAAGGTTGGTCGGATGTTGTTGTTGGAATCCAAACTCTGAAAGGATCTGTTGAAGCCACAAGTCTTCCTGAATTTCATTTATCGTTGCTCGGTACTCTAATTCTTCTAAAGAAAGTGCAATTTCCTGTTGTTTCTTACAGGCCCAAGTGATAGGTCCTAAACCATGGCTAAAAACATAACTTGCAGTAGACTTCCGATCATCAGGGTCACATGCCCAATCTGAATCAGTGAAACCAACCAATAAAGGAGTCCCCCTGAACTCTAATGTATCCCTAAATGAATTGTAACACGGACAATGTGAAGTATCCTTTTAGTTTCTTTCCAATGAATTTCATGGGGTGTTTTCATATACCGGGAAACAATACCAACAACAAAGGAAAGATCAGGAAGGGTATGAGTCAAGTATAAGGCGCTACCAACTAACTGATGGTACAGGGTGGCATCAACTTCAGGAGAAGCACAGGGGGAAGTAAGATTGACTCCATAATGGAAGGTATAAGGGGTTGGTTTAAAATCATCCATGTGNGCAAAACTTGGAGGCCAAGGAAATAGTGCAAAAAACCTAAGTCTGTCATTTTGAATTTCTTCTTAAGGCTAGTTTTCACATAGTTTAAATTTTTTGATTCACTACTAGTAAGGATAAGGTCATGAACATAAAGGACAGGGATTATGAGATGACTTCCTACTTTCTTGGTATAGACATTAGGATTAGAATGACATCTAGAGAATCTGTTGTCAATAAGAAAGTTGTCCATTTCGGCATACCAAGCTCGGGGAGCTTGCTTAAGACCATAAAGAGATTTATTAAGGTGAAAAACAAGGCTAGAGTCATTATGGACATAGCCAGGAGGTTGATCCATGTAGATTTCTTCTTGCAAATATCCGTGCAAGAAGGCATATTTAACATCCATTTGATGGACCTCCCATTTATGTGAGATAGCAAGGGAAAGAACAAGGCGGATGGAATTCATTTTGGATACAGGGGAAAAGGTTTCATTATAGTCAATTCCTTTGTGGGAGTGTGATTTACTATGTAATTTGCATAGTTGATTGCTTCTGCCCAATACTTTAGACTTAATCCCTTAGATTGGATCATACAATTAGCCATTTCTTTTAATGTGCGGTTCTTTCTCTCAGCAACACCATTTTGTTGTGGCGTATATGGAATAGTGTGTTTCATTTGAATGCCCTGTGTAGTGAAATAACTTGTAAAATTATTGTTCACATATTTGCCTCAATTATCTGTTCTTAACTTTTCAATTTGATGTCCAGATTTCTTTTCTACAAGGGCCTTGTAGGCCAAAACTTGTCAAAAAATTTGTTGTTAAGTTTTAAGAAGTAAACCCAAGTACGTCTGGAAAAATCATCAATGAAAGTTAAGAAATACCCGCACCCAGAAAAAGAAGGAGAAGAAAGTGGACCACACAAATCATTGTGAACAAGCTACAAAGGGCCCAAGACATGTCAAGAGGCACGTTTGTCAAAATTTTCTCGATGATGTTTGTCGAGAACATAATTGACAGAAACACCATCTCTACATGAAACAGGAGGATGACCAATCACCATCTGTTGATTACATAGTTGCTTCAATAAGTGATAGTTTAGATGACCAAACCACTCATGCCAAATTTTTCTCAAGTCATCGCTATGAGAAACAAAATATGATGAAAAAGATGATGACCCAAAGTTGTCAAACTTGTACAACCTGGTAATATCATCAACAATTCCAGTTGCAAAAACATGGTTAGGATATTTTATATCCTTGATTACAACTTGGTGAGGTGAAAACTCTACGATTTTACCTTCACCTGAATGAGTGATTTGATATATTGATAGAAGGTTACAAGAAATATTTGGAACACATAATACATCATTGAAATGACCATTATCTACTTGAACTGTTCCAGATCCTACAACACTAAGAGATCTATCATTACCAACAAATATTTTCTTGGTGTTACATTCATTTAGAGAAGAAAATATGTCTTTATCCTTAGCCATATGATAAGATGCTCTAGAATCAATAAGACACTCATAAGAATAAGAAGTAGAAGTTGTATTGAAGGAGAAACCAGAAGCAGAATGTGCATGTCCATGAGAAGAAGAAGAAGAAGAAGAAGTAGAATCAATAATGATGTTGTGCTTCTTCATCACTGCTTCTAAAGATGTCATCTTCTTGAAACAATTGGACTCATCATGACCATCTTTATCACAAAAGTTGCAATGTCTGTCAGTCTTCTTATTTTTATATTTTTCTCATTTGTCACCATTAGGAGTTGAAGTTGTCTAAGCGGATTTTGGACCCTTATGTTGCTTGTTGTTGTAGCGAGGATGTTGCTTCTTGGGATACTTGGGTTTATCTTTCTACTGGGCAACTAAGGCTTTGTTGGAGGTACCTGCAGTGTTGATCACTCCAAGTTCTACAAGCTTATGTTCCTCTCTAATCAAAGCAACACAAAAGGAATCAAGAGTGGGTTTCTGATAAGATTTCCCTAGATCCTCTCTCATAGCATAAAAGGTAGATACAAACACAAAATATGCACTACCTAGCTTAGAAAGAATAATATAGATGCAACACTCTTCCTCCATTTTTATATCACATTCTTCACATAAAATTATGAGTGTTTTAAACTTAGATAGATAGTCTCCAAGGAAAGAAAAATCATTTGGAATTAAGGTCAGTACTTCATTTTCTAATTGTTGTGCTCAATTAATATTGAGTTTACCAAACACAGATTCAATCTTTTCCCAAGCTTCATCGGGGTCATCAATTTCTTTAAGGTGGAACCTTAAATCAGGAGAGATGGACATTCCTATTATTCCATGTGCTTCTTCACTCCTATTAGCCCATTTGACTTTATTATCAGCATCAGTGGGTTCTTTTTACTTTCCCAAGGTAATCTGGTACAATCCTTTACTTCTTAATAAATCCTCCATATGAGATTTACATTGAAAATAGTTGGTGCTAGTAAACAAAATATTAATGGAAGAATCCATATTAAATATGTAGATAATATGGATTTTAAAACATAAAATAATGATCTATATGGAAATATCTCGAAAAATTGTGCGGTTTTAAAAAAAATGACACTAAAAACTGACTTCGGATGTGAAAGTTATGCCCTTTTAAAAAAAAGGCATAAACGATAACCAAAGGACCAAGTGATGGCGTAAGTTGCTTTATGAAGTGACTCACTTTTGTAAAGAGAAGTGGAGATCACTTTTACAATAGAGTTACTTTATAAAAGAAAAGTTGCATGAAAAATAAATAACTCTAAAATAAAATATCAAAGCTACTTATAGTGATTCACTTTTATACTTGAAGTGAAATACACTTTACAATTTGAGCATGAACTTTTAAAAAAAAAAGTAACAAAAGAGAGACTTGAACTCAAGACCTCTTACTTAATAAGTGATATAGATTTTATGAGCAGAATGAAATGAATACAAATTATTAAAATATGCTTAACACATAATAATAGAGATACCATAAAACTGGTTTTCTATTCAATAACGAAATAAGGTGAAACTGTAAAATGCAACGAAAAACAAGCTTGTTGGAATGGTGGCGGCTTATCTCTGAGAAGAGATGTGACGGCTGCGCTCATTCGCAAGAATATGATTACAATGAGGCTCTGAAGCCCTTTTTACAATAAACGGGAATGTCAAAAACCCTAGACATCCAAAAACCTAACCCTAGGAGATGAAGTGCCAAAAGTCATGTGGGCCCCGTTTGGTTAAGTTAGTACATCAACTTCCTGGGGTCGTAACTTTTGCATACGATCTTTGTTTTAGGCGCACGATAGCCCGTTGGAAAGGTATAGTCGAGGAGATTCATTTTTGGGGCTGAATTATGTCTTTGATTATTATTGATAAGCTCAATCCCGAAAAACCTTCATTTAAGCCCTCAAAATGGCCCCAGAAGTTAACACTGCTAAAAATAGTAAATTGCCAAAATTGCCAGAAAACTGTTTTGAGCGAGTTGGAAAAGGTGGGTGGCCACCAATATCCACTTGGGCCAATCCTCACTCCTTAGGAATAAATGGTATCCATTGAGTTGAGTTCCCCCATCATATGAGGAAATTTCTATTGAATTTGGCCCCGGGTGAGCCACTTGCCTTGGTGCAAGAGATGCCCTGCTTTTACGACTTGATAAAGATGGATCTTTTGTTGTTGAGTGTAATTGATATGTGTGTCAACAATCTAATCATTGGATTCCTATTGCATGTAGTCAGGTTTGAGCTCTGTTGGTTTCAACTGCTCTGCTATCTCTGATGTGTCCAATAATAGTGGGAAATATGTCTGAAGGAGAGCCACGTTGAATATTGGGTGTAGGCCAAGGAAAGGGGGAATGTTTAGCTCAAAATCATTGTCACCCACAACCTTGGTGATGGTTTATGACCCATAACGTAGTGGGAGAAGCTTCTGATGGGGCCATGTAAGGCGTTCTTTCTGCAAGTGCAACCAAACTTTGTCTCTCACCTGAAACTTATGTGGCACTCTATGTTGATCATGGCGTTGCTTATACTTGGCATTAGAATTCTGTAGAATATTCTGAACCTATTGGCAGATGTGTTGGATCCACTCAATGAACCAGGTGGCTTTGTCATCTTCTGGTGGAGAAGGGGATGAGTCGACCGAGGTGGTCACCAGGGGTAGTGCAACATCCCTGGGGCCCAATGGTTGGAATCCCAACCCCACCTGAAAGGGGATGTGGCTAGTTGAGCTATGCAGGGCTCGATTGTAGCTATGTTGGAAATAGGGAATACTCTCATCCCATGTGTGAGGGTGTTTTTAATTGTACATGTGTAGGATATGTATGATCATCTGATTGACGACCTCAATTTGGCCATCTGTTTGGGGGTGGAAGGAAATGGATTTGGTGAGCTTGGTATCTAGCAGTCACCATAGGCTCGACCAAAATGTGCTAAGGAACTGACTGTCACAGTCTAAGATAATGGTTTGTGGGATCCCAAAATGTACCCATACTCTTTCAAAGAAGAGCTTGGCAGTGGCTTCTACTGTGATGTTCTTCTTGCAAGTTGCTAGAATCCCCATCTTGGAAAAGTGATCAACAACCAAAAAAACACAGTCATTTCCCCTCTTGGTGGACGGGAGGCCCGACATTTAGTCCATTGAGATAGATTCCCATTGCTTGTCAGGAGTAGTAAGAGAGGTGTATAGGCCTTGTTTCTTAGTGGTCAGTTTGGAAATAGCACAGGCAGTGCAGGAACTGATATACCTGTAGACATATTGTCGAAGTTTCATCCAATAGAAATGCTTCTGTAGCACTACCACTGTATTTTTTAAGCCAAAGTGTCCTTCCACTCGAGTGTAGTGAGCTTCCCAAATTAGCTTCTCGTGCTCACTTGATGGAACACAAAGATGGCCCAGACGACACAACAACCCATCTTGAAGATGGAAATTAACCACTGAGTTCGTGCCCAACATTTGGTAGGTGGTAGAGAAGTCAGGGTCTGTCTCATAAAGGTGGGGCCATCCAGAGGTTTCATGGCCGCAAGATTCTAGCACCATGGTAAGTGTCGTGACTAGATGTTAGTTGAGGCAATCAACAACTCAGTTGGTACTTCCTGTTTTATACTTGATGTTGAGGTGGATCTGTTGTAAGTATGTGGACCACTTCTAATGGTGGTCATTCTACAATTTTCCTTGGGTCTACATGAACTGTAGTGGCTTGTGATCAGTGTGGATGACTATCTCCTTCCCAAGAATGTAATGTCTCCACTGGTAGCAACTTTCACAATGGATTATGTTGGCACATGGGCAGACCCAGGGTTCAATGCTTCAATAACACACTAAAAAAACCCTAACTATTGTCCCTTTCAGCAACACCTACGAAGCAGATGAAGTTTCACCCGAGGTAGAGGCAGGGGGGGTTGCAACACTCAAGTGTCTACAACCAAGCTGGGACAAAGGTCTGTGATCACAATTCTTAACATAGCACTTAGCCAACAATATGTATTAGTTCTTAGATCTCACTCACATCGCAGATCAAACCCATAATACAAATCATCGCAATAACAATAAAGATCAAGTATTTTCCATCACTTAGCACATAGACTTAAATCAGATCTAGCATTCATTTACCATCAATAGAGAACTAAGCATCCATACATCTATCTAACATATATAAAGATTAATACACTAATAGATAAAAAACATAAACAACATCAACAACATCACACAAAGCACATCAACACAGGATATACATGGTTCACCCCAGTGTGGGGCTACATCCACCAACTTCTTCTTTTTATTCTTTATTAGTCTTCTTCAATATTTTACATCCATCTACTCCTGTGCACAAATCCACAGAGCCCAACTCCACAGAGGACAGGAGATATACGCGTAGCCCGCCAAATCCTCCTTCCCAGGATTAGGTCAAGGCACAAATCCAACTCCTTATTATCACAAAGCCTTACACAGTCTGTTGCGCGGAGCAACTTACAATATCTTGCAAAAAGCCTACTAGTCATTCACTAAGCTGATCAATAACTAGTCACTCTTTTACATCCCTTAGCTACTTATTTATACAATTACAACAAGGCCTAATCATGGGTAAACCCATGGGCCAACATCCCTTAACCCATTACATAAACCCTAGAAAACCCCTTGCTGGGTCCACAAGCCCACAAAATGAGTGGGATCCCGTGATCTCCACTCTTCTTGGGTGCTCCATCTTCGATTAGCCTGTCAAAGTCCCAAAAGTGGTCAAACATGACCAATGTTCTCTCAAAACTTGGTCAAGGGCCAACAGGCCCCCAAAACTCACCTGTGAATCATCCCGAGTCACTCAGATCTGGACAACATTGAGTCGATGGCCTCGAGCTTAGATCAATATGCCTCGACTTGCTGCTTCGCTAGAGCCTCCTACTCGGTGAACTCCTGAATCAGTTTCTCTGTAACAGGCCCTTCCAGGTGTTGTTCCACTATCATGACCATCTAGTCCAGCTGCGATCCTTGTCCTTCTATCTCTTCAAAAATCGTTCAAGCTTCATCCTACACCAGTTGTAATCTCTGTGTCACCTCCATGACTTTGCTCTGGATGGCAGTAATCTGTTGTTGGGTTGCACATTGTTCCTATGATCTTTTCATCTTCTCGACTACAGTAAGTAACTTAATTTGTGCTTGCATGGTGGACACTTGTTGCTTCGCTTCCTGTATCTTGATCCTTCTCTTCATGGGCTTGCTAAAGTCAGGCCTATGTTTCATCTGCTAATCTTCATAATTGGGAGGGCTCTTCCACCAATTCTACACTTTTCGATGAAGAAGGCGCAGTAGGTACTGCGTGGCTCGAATGGATGGCTTGTTATATCTCATGTAGCTCCTTCTCTATTATTTCATACATTGTCTCCTTCTTTACTCCATGTCTCTGCAAGGTATCCTCTGAGGCGTCCTCTATGGCTGTGATGATGAGATCGAGATCATCCACTATGAGCACATTCTACGACTGAGGCTTATTAGCTTAGGTCTCCTTTCTTGTTGAGGGATTTTTGGGGGAAACCTTTCTTTTCTTTGATGTCTCGACTTCGGTAGGGGGATCTTTCGATGGTGTAACTTTGCCTTTGTATTTCTTGTCTCCTTCTTCCCCTCTTTCTTCTTGGTTCACTTCGTCTCCTCCTCCTCCCCCTGCGGGCGATTCAGGCCTACATTCCTCTGAGGCAGTGTCCTCCTCATCGGTTTCTATGTTCTGCACTTCCTCATTTATCTTCTTTTTCTTTGTGCTAGTATGTCCATCATGTTCGACCCGGGTGACCAAGGGACTTCTGACGATGTCGGGGTCAGAGAGTTCTACATATTCGACCGGTACAAGGAACTTTGTTGTCCATTCCTTAGTGATCTCTTCCATGTCTTCATCAGTCAACTTATAGTAGGACTGCAACTCCTTCTTGCTTTCATCCCTGCGCGGGGTGATGTAAATAAAGTGTTGATCTGCACGGAACTTTGCTAGTGGCTTGTACTGGTGCAGTGTATTCAGTGTCATACATGGAAATGCCTCAATAGTACACTTCAATTGCTGGTAGTAGGCATGGAACATCGTGTTCAATTTCCATTTCTTTTCCATATCATTCGTGTACCACAAGGTGGACAACCTCATGGCCAATGGCTCTGATGGCTCAACTTTTAGGAACGTTGCTCCTTCCATCATTTTCCAAGCGATAAATGTGATCAATACCTAGCTAAAATGAAACTCATATCCCTGGTCCTGTGCTTCGCGACAGTCCTTCTCCATCTCATTGATGAGGTAACTCGCCCAGTTCGATTTGCATTCCTTCGATGCACTTCCCTGCGAGGTCTACTACAAATCTAGTGACCTATGTCAGATGGTTCTTTCTGACATGCTTTCCAACTATAAGCTGACAAGCTAGGCACACTGCGCCATCCTAGATGGAGGCTACCTTGTATACTTGCTTTCCCTTTTCTACATCACCATAGTCTTCTTTTATGCGTTGTTCCAGGGAGCAATCATAAGTCTTCCTTGGGTAGAACTGTTGAGGGTCTGGTCCTTGCATGCTCAGTCATGTGATGAAGTGGATCAGTGATGGATCCATAGTGATGCACCTGTCAAGCCACAGATAGCCTCCGTGATAGCATGACAAGAGGATTTTAACGCAAGCATTAACCTCATGATGTCTGCCAAAGTGAGGGATCTTCATCACATTTATGATCGTTTATTGGGTGAGCTCCTTTATCCATGGCTGGGAGACTATGCATGGCTTCTTTCCAGTCATCCTCATCAAATACTGATGTAGTGCGAGCATCCCCTAGTTCTTCCTATATCCAAGGTTGAAATCGTTGTTCTTCAAAAATGGGATGTGTACTAACTGGGATCCAACTACGTGTATCCCCTTCCAGATGTACGCAGTGATCAACGTGTATTCAAAGTCACATGGGATATTGTCGCGGTTCACCATGCCAGCCAAAGGCAGTATGTAATACGAAAATACTAACAGGATCTTCTTCACGTTAGCCATATCATTGCAGTGTTTGCTTCGCTTCTCAGTAGTGGGTCAGCTAGAACGACGTGTGGTTGAGGGATTGTTGTTGGGAAAAATACCCTACGGACTAGCAAACTAGGGTCAGACTTGCATGCATATTTTGACCGTAAATAAATTACTTTTTAACCTACCACCCAAAACTTAAACCCCTCTTTCACAATACATGCATGGAAAGAAACTACTAACCTTTTTACTGATGTTTGGTGTAGATCCTCCGTTGTGCTTTTTTCCTTCTTGCTTGCACTGCTCCTTCCAAAGATAATCCTGCAATCAAGACAAACCGCTACGCATGCATGCTACTTTTCTACTTGAGGGTTAGAAATTAAGAATAAATTAAACAAATCATAGATAACTCATGCATTGGGACGGAAAAATTATTCTTTTATTATTTTCAAAATGAATCAACTTACAATCAAAGTCGAGACCGGCCACCGCTCCTTGATCCTGATCCTGGGCTCCTCCTCTTCTTTTTTCCTCCAACTGCTTTACGTTAATTATCCTTTGGCTTGAGGAAAGGCTAAAGGGTTGGGACAATGGATTCGGCAAATGGGCAGAGTTTCTTCTCTATATTCTTCCTCCTCCAAATGGTACCCCTACCCCTTCTTTTATAGGCTAGAAGGAGCTATGGTTTTGGATGAACTCTCGGCCATGCATGGCCGGGAGTTTCAGTTAACTGACCCATATCTTTTTGTCCCGTCGGAAACTTTCCTATTTTTGTGTTTTGTTAGGTAAACGTGGGTTGTAGTAGGCCTGTCAGTGTTCACACACGTGCAGTAGTGAGTTAGGGCGCATGGTCCTTGACCCAAGAGGATTTTCAAAGAGGTTTTTCAGCAGATGTTTTGGCAATGAAGGGATATGAGTTGGCCTGATGCCAGGTAAGTATGTGTGGTGAAATTTAGGGTTATAACAGATGCCCCCTAATGTTTGAGGTCAGAAGAGCATCTGATGGCCGAAATACATTACCAATCTTTTACCAATCTGTACTGATATGCTGAATGAGTGAGCCCAAGAATCAGGAATCAGGAGGTGTCGTCTGAAAAATAACAAATGTCTCACCAAGGCAGGCATACCCATGCTCAGGATAAAATAGAAACATGGCTACCAATCAAATACAATGTAGATCCATGTCAAATAACTATAAAGAGTAGCAACGAATAATACACAGTGGAGCTACATCTCGAAATCTGAAAGATATACATATAGAGTATCCATCTCCCAGAAGCTGATTCGGCCTGATGGTTGTACTTCAGATCTTAAGCAACAACTTCAAAATATTCTAAAACTCGGGTAGGAGTGTAATATGAGTGTACGATTGCACTACCCAGAGGTCTTCGACGGCTCGTTGGGTTATGGACTTGATAATCTTGATGATCGGACTGAAGGCTTCAGTGATTTTGAATAAAGACTTGATTGGACATTCAGGATGGCCGGGTATGCGGACAAGAGACATATTGCAGAGGGGTTGACTCAGGCTCAGTGACAAACTTCCCTTGGATAATAGCATGACAAGTGATAAGACTCAGGCAACATATATGTTAATCATAATTCTACGAAGCAGGAGGCAACGCAAACTCTCCATATGTCTGGAAGAGTAACCAAACGGTGGAGGACACAACTTTATATAGTGAGAAAAATCTTCCTAAGGTCGTACTACATCCCATAGTCGGATGATCAAACAGACAGATGTGCTTCATCCAAGGGCGACTCATTATGCTGCCAATAAAGAAAATACCTTTCCCATCCTCTTTTTGGGGTATATTTGATTTTTTTTTGTTCTTTTTGATCATTTTTGAAAAAGAATAAAGGAATATTACGTTACAATGGAGGAACGAGTAATGCAAACATACAAGCTCGAGGCACAAGGACAAGATTGATGTTTTGGTGGAATAATACTCGAGAAAAATCCTCCGGTGGCCAAAGGTGTTAAGACACAGAAGCAAACTGTCACAAGGCTGACGGATAAGGTATGTAAATGTGGTTGATAGAACACACAATGGTAACGTCCTTCGATGTAAGTTTAACGAGCCCAGAGAAGGGAAGCTCGGTAGTTTTT
>JASDQU011026984.1:9215-31745 GCA_032191745.1 Picea mariana | reverse complement strand
GCAGTGGCAAACCAAGACCTATGGGCACAGGCTTGCTAGGGCACCCTGTCAATCTCCCCAAGCATGGTCAAGTGGGCTAATGTAAGATCCAAGCAGTTGTTAGAGGCAAAATAAATCAGATTCATATATTTAAAGGTTTCAATGATCAAAAGTGACACATACCATGATACCTGGACCAATTACCTCATAGAGCAAGAACCTCTTCTGATACAGGACCAAGTCGATGGTGATGGATGTTGCTGCTGCTGACAAGATAAAGTTGATGGAAGAAGAAAAGGATGGGCCCTCCAGGGCCATGCTTAGGTCAATTCTGCTCTCGGTACTCCATGTCTAGGACTTGTGGGCCTCGAGACATGATCTCCTAGTTATCCCTAAAAATCGGGGATAACATCTGGCTCCAACTCGGGGACATATGCTCACCGTAGAGCGCATGAGAACCTCAACATCTCTAGTATAACCTGCAGTCCTGCTCTATCTCGATAGGGCCATCAGCAACAAAAATGGGGCGGTAATGCCACCCCAGCATACATAGATGTATATATATAAACTGAAAGAAAATAATCAATAATGCAAATGTGAAAGCAACCTACTTACCTATACTTACCTGTTGGTTGGATGTTCGATGTAGTCAAACGACCAGTGTAACCAATCCAACAATGTCCCACAATACCTGCCTTTGTGCTTCATCATAAACCAAAACAATGATAAATCAAGCACAAAAATCACATGGGTTAGAACATATATCATATCGTCAAAGATCTCAAATTCTAACTCATGGAGGCAGGTGGGAGGGATAAAATCCTGCCAAGTCCATCTCTGAGGAAAGTACTCAATCCACTTCAGGAAGGGGTCATGAAAATTCCAAGGTTCAGAACACTGACTCAAAGGGTCGACAAACTGGCTACCTAGGACGTTCTCATACTCTGAGGTCTGGGAAGGGATTGACAAAGATGTATCAGATGACTGGAAAATCCTCAAGGGAAGATTGAAAATCTGAGATGATAGATTGAAATCTGTAGTTTTCAACCAACCCTTGGATTCTCGGGTTTGCTTAACGGGAAACTCTATATAAAAGAAATACTTCCCAACTACACCTTTAATGGAAAAGCAAGGTAAAGTAATAGCAGGTGGCTGGAGTGAGAAGTCATGAGAATCCTTCTTTAAGCAAACAATGTTCTTACCTGTATCAAAATCCAAGCACAGTGGTGGTTGGTAATCATCTTCATGGAGAGAATCCAAGTGCTCAGAAGGGTAGTCATCACAAATCTCAAGGTAAGACTGAAAATCATCAAGAAAACAAGGTGTTAGGTCATCCTTGGTTTTTTGAAAAGTACGAGTAAAAAGTCTCATTTTCTTGTTGCCACTGGTCAAAAGTAATCTGTTGTGATAATTGCAAGGGCAACACTTGGAAATGAATCTCAGTGTCATAGATGGGATCCAGGTCATAACCAACTATGTCCCACCGACGTCTCCCAACATGTATGAACTCATCAATGTTATCAACAATGTCACTATCTGTGTCATAACATGCAGGGTTCGAAACATTTGAAAATTCATTCTCCTCCTCCTCATTTCCTTCATCATAAAGTAAAGCATCATCAAAAACTAGGGGAGGAGGGCAACTTATTGTTTCTTCTTGTGCAGGGGCTTCGAGGACTCTGGTGTTTTCAATGCATTATTTTTTCATCCTCATGGACTGCTTCTTTGTCTTTGATTGTACAGCAAGGAATATTCATTTTGTTCAAGGCTTCCATTTCTCCTTCATTTTCTGAAACATGGAGGAAAGTGTCATTGGAATCCTGAAAAGGAAAGCAACTAACCTCATCGTCCTTTTGAACGAGCTCTTGGATTGCTTCATCAGAGGGAGGGGTATAGGTTGATACTTCATCATTTTGCTTGGATTCCATCTTCTAAGCCATGTCTTCAGCAATCCCTTGTTGAATGATGGTTTGTTACCCTTCTTCCTGGAAATCATCAATGAAGTTTTCATGGGAAAACAAACTTTCCATACTAAGAGTTCCTGAGGTGAAGAGATCTTTTATCCCGGATAAGGAGATGTTTCGTTCAATTCCTATAGCCATGTCGTAAGCTTCATCGAGCATCCTTGGGCCCTTTTTACTGAGGGGCAAGCCTAGGTGTGTCAGGATCGCATGGGTATAGAGATGGACGATATACTTGTCTTCAGAACGATGGCTTCTAGGAATCTGACATCGAGTGCCCTCGAACCTACTCTGGAAGTCAAAAAGGGTTTCATTCTCAGCTTGTTTTATATGGTCGAATCTTTTCAGTAGTACTGAGATGTCTCCCCATCTTATGCCCCATTCTTTGAGAAAGAATTCTTCTAGTTGGTTCATGGAGGTGATGCTAGCATCGGGAAGATCATCATACCATCTTTTAGCATTCCCGTGAAGAGTGGTGGGAAAAAATTTCATCACTACGTCTTCGGCATCATCATCGACAGGATAGAGTCCAAAATAAGAAAAAAGATTATTCATGTGAAAGTCAGCTCTTTCCCCATCGCTACCAGTGAATTTAGGGAGCCATCTTCCTTCTATCGGGGGCATTTGTTGTGGGTATCCTGGGATTTTTCTCATGTCTAAAGGCTTGTAATTCCTGGGATCCCATTGTAAAGTCATTGTTGGCTTCATCATCAGTGGAGTCACCAGATAATTTTCTTGAAACTATCAAAATATAAGGGAAAACACCCTAAGTGGAGTCGTTGGGTAAGCTTATAAGATAAGGCATCTGAGGCAATACTTACCGAAAAGCATCGTCTTTGAGGAGAATTGACTCAGTGTTCCCCGACAACGGCGCTAAAATGTTATCGCACAGTTTGTAGCTAGGAATAAAGGCTATAAGGTAGAAGGCCAAACTGGCGTAACAGGAACCTATCCCACCCAATGTCACCTCGATGGGAAGGTCCTTTCCCTTTAGGAAGGTGAGGCCCAGGGGAGACATCCCCGGTGACCTGGGTTTTGAAGAGGTAAAGGTTAAAATGACAAAGGTAAAGTTCCCCCTTCACAGGTCACCACCAAAACAGATAGTCTTGACTAAACAACCAATAATAAAGTGAATCCCCAATGAAGAAAACGTGCCTGGAGCAGAGCAACAACAAACTAACATATGCAAGCTATATTTCAATGGGTTAGTACTTCATAACACTATCTGGTAAATATATATGAGCAATATGGCAATAAATGTTGACGAAGTCAACGTTTATCAATAACAATAAAATATATAACACTTCACCAATAAATATTGGGACAGTGTGGCATTCAAGGTAATCAATCAATACTTTATTCAATTAATGCCTAAACCACCATTCAATTGCTCTCAAAACAAGACGTTGTTGCAGTGAAGATGAAATATTCAAGTGTGACGTCAGCAACTTAGGGTTAGTAGATTAGGGTTAGTGTAGTTAGGGTTTCAATTCAAAAAGGTTTGAGAGAGTCTTAGATTCAATTCTACTTCAACGCTGGAGGTCTAAGATCAGTACCTTGGGGTTAATGGAGTCAATTTAGTAGAGGATGCAAGGGTTGAAGGAGGATGGCTAAGGACTAGAGGGAAGAGTTCTGAAGTGCTGCTATGGCAGCGCCTCAGAATCAAAACCCTAGGGGAGAGAGGCTCACTACGGTGTTGCTAAAGCAAGGCCTCGTGCTCTCTCCTCCTTCCTTAGGTTAACTTGGCAAAAATGGCTAGCATAAGAGATAAATCAAGACAAGAGAGTACAATGAGGGAGAGTGTTGCTACAACAAGGCTCTATCATCAAACCCTAGAAGAGAAACGACCCAAGGTGTAGATAACCTAGGCCTGGGACATCTCCTCCTTCTTGACCTCTGGAAAGTATGGCTAGCTCAGGGAGAAGAAGAAATGAGAGTGTAGCTATGGCTAGGCTCTTTCTTCCTTCTTCAATGGCTAAAAATTTCTCTATTAGGGGACATGAGACAAGGACCTACTTGTGTGCTTGTCACCTAGAGTTTTGATTCAGCAAATTATAAATATATGTAAGAAAATAAGACTACAACCATTCAATCAAGAAGTTTTGCAGAAAAAATACTTACAATTCATCAAGAAATAACCATGCAAACCCTAGTTGTAACACCTTCCTTCAAGAGAAACACCATAAAATGCCAAGAAATGCCTTCCTTCAACAAGTGCGCCTCACTAAACTAGCAAAAATACCCATGTAGGGTGCTAAAAATCAGACCTCACTAATGAGTGAGTGATGAATCATGATAAAATGAGGCTAAAACTCCTCAATATATAGTGCATCAATGACCTAATTTACTTTTTAGGTCATAAAAAGGCCGACAAAGCCAGAATATCAAAAGTAATATTGTTTTTCATTAAATGTTCATTTTAAAACCCTAACTAAGAAAAAGTAAGACGTCAAGCCCCCCTGAGGGAGACGTTAGCCCCTTTTAGGGCAAATGCAACACCAAAGAGCAAAATGTTAGCCCTCTTTGGGCCTCCCAATCATGCCACACATGCCAATTGCCTTGTCAAACTGTCACATGCTCAAGGTGACGTCATGAGCTCATAGGTGATGTCCTGGGCCATCTAGAGCTAACATTCCACTGCAAGTGGGTCAATCCCCCTAGGTCCAGCTCAGCCAAAGTGCCCCTGATGGAACGTGCTCTTCTTCTCCAGTGCAAAACCCTGATCAAACATCGTCCTGTCTCAGCCCCCTGATGGGGTCTCAGCATCCATCTGGTGGACTCTTCAACCCCATGGAGGTCCGAACTGATCATCTCCCCATGTGTACCGGTCCAAATGGTACTTGTTTGTCAAGCATGGTCCTGCACATCAAAAGCTACGCCCTCCATAGGCTCATTAGTCACAGGGATCATAGCAATGTCAATCACATTTCATCATTGATATTATTAAACATATGCATAAAAACCCTAATACATTGGTCAATAGCTCAAAGACATTACAAAAACCTAAAATACAAGATTGAAGAAAAAGACAAGGCCTCTTATTGGGCTAGTATCCACAAGAAAAGGGAAGTCTCCGGGAAGGTTTCATCCAAGCCATGTGAGTGAGGTGATGTGGCCAGGGGATGTCTAGACATGTGGGTGAAGTGAGAGCCAGAGATGCATAGTGTTATTTGTGGGTGCCTTTGTAGAAGGCGAGTTGTACCTGTCATGAATGCAATTTTTCCAAGCCCGTTCTGGCTTTTATTCTTTTCTTTTCTTTTCTTTTTCTTCTTCTTTTTCTTTTTATTCAATGGCTAACCAGAGGACACTGCCTTGGCATGGTGACCAGAGCTAACAGTGTTACCCACAAGTACTTTCACAGAGATGAGAAGGTTGGCTCGTGATGAGACCCCCTTTCCCTTGGCCATGCAACCAAAGGTCACTGCCCTAGCGTGGTAACCAGATGGTGGTAATGTCATACTGTTAGGTACCCATGAACCTAATAGGCTGGTTGGTGATGAGACCTCCTATCCTCTTGAATAGATCTTGTTTTTTATTTTTTGGGTCCCTCTTGTTTCTTGTTGAGAGGCCTTTTATTGCCTTCTTAGGGATCCCTGGGCGAAGCATCTCAAGGTTTTATTTCTAGGCTTTTATCTTTTACCAACTACTTTTACCTTCTGGGCCTTTAGCCCCTTCTTCCCACAAGATTAGGTGCAATCCTACAAACAGGTCAACCCAATGCCTGGACAAGGGGAATGGGATAAATGAGTGGGAGATAAGATGAAACAGTGGTGATATGATGGGAGCGGACGATGGCTTTTAAAAAATCCCCCCAGTGGCAAACCAAGACCTATGGGCACAAGCTTGTTAGGGCACCCTATCAATCTCCCCAAGCATGGTCAAGTGGGCTAATGTAAGATCCAAGCAATTGTTAGAGGTAAAAGGAATCAAATGCATATATTTAAAGGTTTCAATGATCAAAAGTGATACATACCATGATACCTGGACCAATTACCTCATGGAGCAAGAACCTCATATGATACAGGACCAAGCCGATGGTGATGGATGTTGTTGTTGTTGACAAGATAAAGCTGATGGAAGAAGAAAAGGATGGGCCCTCCAGGGCCATGCTCAGATCAATCTTGCTCTCGGTACTCCATGTCTAGGACCTGTGGGCCTCAAGACATGATCTCCTAGTTATCCCTAAAAATCGGGGATAACAAGATCCAACTGTCAATCAAGAATGTGGTTATGTGCTTTTTTCAAGTATTCATTCATTGGATAGGATTTGGGTGATGACCTCTTAACAAGGGGGTAGAGCTCATGCTTCACTTTCTTTCTTGGTTTTTAGAATTTTCTTTTCTTTTTTGTTTATTTTCCTTTCATTTCATTTTAGGGCCTTTTCTCTTTCTATATCATTTTCTCTTATAATGGTACATCAACCCCAGGAGTTCAAGCCCCTTCTTCTCATGGGATTATGAAGGATGAGCCCTTCTAGGATACATGTAACAACCAACCCAAAGGAAAGGACAACGAATAAAAGACAAATTGAATATGTTATGTATGGTAAGGGATATGGACACATTTTACCCCTATTAAGGTCCCCTAGTAGTAAAACATTCCCCAAGAGTGGCAACACTTGACAATGAGATGATGATGACCAGCAAGGTGAAACAAGAAAAAAAGTGTAAATTCAAATCATCATGATTTATTATCCAATTCAACCCATGATCACCATTTTCATTCCCAAAACATTAACATCATCACTCGAATTAAGTATTATAATAATGTATGTTTGTGTGTTATGCACCATGTCGTATGATGAGAGTGCGTTGAGCATGTAATGGAAGGCATCTGTGGGAAATTTTCTATGGAGAGTCTAGAATGTCATCATCAGAACTGATGTCTTTAATGTGGATCAGGGAGAACATATCTCCTCTAGTTATCCCTGGAAGTAAGGGAGTCACAGGCTACAAATAGATTTTTTTGAAAGGTAACATAGTCAGTAGTTTGTGAGGAACTTTGCATCAATCTCCAAATAGTCATCCTTCCATTGACTATTCAAAACAACTAAACTCAACCAAAGTAAAATGAAAGCAACCATAGTCAAAATAAAACCAAAGGTAAAGGAAAGAAATTTTAATCTTGGTAACTAGAAGTGAATTTAACAAGAAGCTATTATGAACCAATGTAAACTAGAAACAATAGTGACAAAACAAAGACAACTAAAATCAACCATATTGCCAAACATAACCATTATAAAAGATCACACTACAATGTAAATCTCTTAGACTATTACTCTTGAAATACTACATAACCCTTCTAATACATCACACTATGATGTAAACATCTTAGATTATTACTCGTGAAAATTAATATTGAAATTCTATGCAATGCTTTCAAAACATCACGTAATGGTGTAAACCGCTTAAATTATTACTCTTGATATTTTGTATAACTTTAATGTAAACCTTTTAAACTATTACTCTATAAAAGTCACAATGGAACATAACATTGAATTCAAGCATATTATCAACTCCATGATCCATATGGGGAATAGAGTACATCATAATGATAATCATGTACTATGTATATTTCTTAAATTATTACTCTTGAAATGTTACAATGAAACATAAAATTGAGGTCAACCATATTATTAATCGTATGCTGCATATGGGAAATATAGCCAATCAAAATTACAACCTTGTACTATATCTACTTCTTAAAATATCACCCTTTAAATATTGTTATGTGACATAACATTGACATGATCCTTTTAAATTATTATGATTAACCATCACAATGTGACACAACATTATCAACCATATGATCTATAGAGACATTATGGTCAATCATAAGGACAAACATAATATATCTACAAGTCTACCTCCTAAATGTTTAATCTTGAAAAGTTGCATTGTGACATAACATTAAACTCAACCATTTTAATAGTGACAATATGGTCAATCATAAAGAAAATATACTATATCCACTTCTTAAATGCTTACACACGAAACATAACATAACATTTGTGTCAAGCATATCATTACTCTTAAGATTTTATAATGTGACATAGCATTGAATGCAACCATATTATTACTTGTGAAGTGTCGCAATGTGATGTAACATTTTTCAATCAACCTCTTAAATTAGTACTCTTGAAATGTCACAATATGACCTAACATTGATGCAGGCCATATTATCAATCCTAGACATAACTCTTCTAGAACATCACATTGTGATATAAAAAGTCTTAAACTATTACTACTATGATCATATGTAACCTTTCTAAAACATCATGTTGCAATGTACACTTATTAAACTTATTAGTCTTGAAATCTCACAATTTGATATAACATTAGAGTTAACCATAATATAAATCATATGATCCATAACCATACAATACCTACTTCTTAAATTATTATTCTTAAAATGTTGCAATGTCACATAACATTCAAGACAAGATCTTAAATTATTACTCTTGAAGTGTCACCTCGTAACATAACGTTGAATTCGATTATATCATAAACCATATGGTCTGCGTGGACGTTATGGTCAACCATACTATTAGAATTCAATCTCTAAAATTTATTACTCTTGAGGTATCACAATACAACATAACATTCAAATCAACCAGACTAGTAGCCATGGTAAACAAGGTCAAGGATAGTAAACCATACTCAAAAGGGCCAGGCATACTAGGCCAACCATAATAAACCATAATGAACCATGGGCAACAAGGTCAACCAAACTCAACCATACTCAACTAAACTAAAGCATGGCCAACCATCTTCTTCCATAGTCAATATGGTCAACCCTAGTCAACGATAATTAACTAGTCAATCATTGTCAACCATGATCAAACATGGTCAACAAATGTTTTTTGGGTCAACCATTATTTACATGGTGTATTGTAGCTAATAATAATCAATAATGGTCGACATTGACATGGTCAACCATAACCAACCGTGTTTAATTGTAGTCAACAAGTTTGCTTACACCTGCCAACTACCACACAAGTCAAGATGGTGAGCCATAGTTAGCCAAATCAATCATGGTTAACCATGTTTAACTATAATTAACATGGTCAACCATCGTCAACTATAGTTAGCCATTATCAACCACACTCAACATGATCAACTATAGTCAACATGTTAGGGACCTAACCCCTCACGTAAGTAGAATATTATATTTCGATGTAATAAAGGTCAATATTAATAAGGCCTAGAAATAAGGAAGAATAAGTCCAATGTAAGAAGACCTAATAGAAGCTTTCACTTCTAGAAGGATCCTCCTCTAGATGGTTCTTTTGATAGAAATATTTAGTATAAATAAGAGTCGAGGGTATGAGAACGTTTGTCTTGGATATTAGTGTAATAGAGCTCTACTTTGCTAGAGGTTGCCCCCTCAAAGAGGCAAGTGAACATTGCTCTCAGTAATCAAAGTTCTCTTTCCAGTGTTATTCTAGTATCATTTTGTTATTATTGTGGTGTTGTTCTACTTATATTGTTGTTCATCTTCCATTTCTAGCTATTTATTTATTTTCTGCATACTTTTTTATATATGGAATATTACAAGTGGTATCATAGCACCTTCCTCGGCAAAAAATTGTGGGTTATGTTTTTTTCAGGGTAGAGACGTATTCTAACGTCTTTAAGCTACAGAGATATGTCGTTACACGCATAAACCCGCGGTCAGGGATTCATACACGCAGAAAATTAAATTGGTACTTAAGCGCACATCTTTTGTCCACCCTTGTAACCCATGTTGGTACCCCTTTGCGTGATAGCGCATCAGACAACACCTGTATACAGATCAGCCTAGATCTCCTGAAGCCCTCCATAGATAAATGATCAGTTGCCTGACTGCTATAGTGCCACCGAGAACATCACTCGAGAAGATACTCTCTAGTACCTCAGTAGTCGGGTAGTACGGATAAGGGCACAGTCTAGCCTCCTAAGTTGGTGCCCTAAGATATTGGGTTGAGTACTATTATTGGACCCCGCACGTATATCAGAGATCTATAGCACAAGGCAAACCCTTGTCTATAGAACCCTTAATACCTAACCTTTGGGGACGGAAACAAAAACAAAACAGACAAGATCTATTGTCGCGCAACTGTGTCTCTTGCATTCGAGTTGCCAAATTACTACACATTTCTTCATGTTAAGCATTTCGAAATTTCATCACTATTGTATTCTTCAGGTCGGAGTATAACTCCGTAGGTGTAAAAAAAAAACGTTGGCACCATTATTTGAGACCTATTCCATTGGATTTCTCTCTTCACCCTTATCGCATTCATACTTATAATTTTTCAACAAATGTTTTTTGTTGTGTTGCCCCACCCGACCCTTTTCAGTTCCCTCGTCATCATGGCCCATACCCGTAGCCAAGACTTGGAAGCTTGCTTCAATACCTTGCACTCTAATTTCACAGAGACCCAACAAGAAGTGAGACAACCTAGTGCCAATATTGCCCCCATCAATAAAAACATGCATTCCTCCATCGTCGCCTCAATCGAGGAACTCAAACAAGACCTCAAACAAGACATTACTACCCAGCTTGCATCTTTCACTACGATAATCTGCACCAAGCTGCATATCCCCGCAGATCCTCCCTTATCTGACCCACCCTTTAATACCGAAGGTGAAACTTCCTCTCATTCCCATAATTTTCAACCCCATCACTTTCAGCGTGACCAACACCTTTCGCGTGTGGATGTGACCAAATTTGATGGCTCAGATCCCACTAGCTTGGTAACTCAAATGGAACATTATTTCTCTTTGTACGACATTATGAATGAGTTGGCCAAACTCCGGTATGGTGTTCTTCATCTAGATCAAGAACGTTGGCAATGGTGGCAATGGAGAAAAAATGCCCACCAAGGGTATGTTGCTTGGACAAACTTTGTGGCAGATATTTATGAACACTTTGACACTGACACCAACCATTTAGGTTGTTTGACAAATTTGAAACAATCTGACATAGTGGAAGACTTTATAGCTTCTTTTGAGCGACTGGCTTTTTGTACAGAGGGCATGTCTAATGCTTTTTTCTGAGAATTTTTTATCACTGGCCTCAAGGATGAGATTTGTGCCCATGTCCTCATGGCTCGGCCTCAGATTTGGGTGGAGGCTACTAAAAGAGCTAAGGAATAACAACAAGTTGTCTCTTCTCAAAACTGAAAAATCTCATTTATTCCTCACACTAAACCAGTAAAACCCACTCCTCCTTCTACTCCACTAAAAATCCAAAAATTGACCAGGACCGAAATGGTTGAACACCAACTCAAAGGCCTTTGTTATAATTGTGATGAAGAATATTTTCCAGGACACAAGTGTAAGGAACAAAATATTTTTATGTCCATCTCAGAGGATGTTTCAAAAGAGGATGTTGAGGCTCCCCTTGTGTCTATGTCACCTGAACCCACTGACATAACCCCTCCCTCAAAACCCTCCCGAAGTAGAACCGGTCATTTCCCTAAATGATCTCACTGGCTTCTCTGCTCCCCAAACCCTCAAGCTAATTGGTTACATCAAGCATAGGAAGGCCATTATTATTGTTGATAGTGGAAGCACCCATAATTTTATTCATCACCGCATTTCCCAAGAAACTAAATGCTATATCTATGCAGCCAATAATTTCCAAATAGTGATTGTCAATGTCACATCCATAAAATGTGGAGGGGGTTGTGAAAATGTGTGTCTCCAAATTGGTAAACACCACCTGAAATCTCATATGTTTTGTATCGACATGGGTGGTTGTGACATTGTGTTGGGTGCAGAATGGCTAAGGACTTTGGGGCCCATTCTCATGGATTTCAAGGAATTAACCATGCAATTCGACCAGGAGGGCCAACAATATAAGTTCCAAGGAATCATCATCAATTCCCCAGAGATCATTAGTTTCCATTGCATGGAAAAGATGCTCCAAAAAGGTCATTCTGGCATTATTGCCCAACTCCATGCCATACAAGCAACTGAGACACCCTCTGTGTCGCAGGACCTCCGATCCATCCTCTCTAAACATCAAGTTGTTTTTTCCACTCCCCAAGGACTCCCTCCTTCCCGTGGTGTTCATGATCATTCCATTCCCCTTGTCCCAGGAAGCCTTACTCCCAATATTCGTCCCTATTGTCACCCATTTTCCCAAAAAAATGAAATTGAGAAAATGGTTCAAGAACTGCTCAGCGTAGGTGTTATCCTCCCTATTACAAGCCCCTACTCTTCTCTTGTGGTCATGGTACTTAATAAAGAAGGTTCTTGGCGCATGTCTCCTGACTTTCGCGCCCTCAACAAACTCACCATTAAAGACAAATTTCCCATTCCTGTCATTGATGACCTCTTGAATGAATTGAGTGGTGCCCAGTTCTTTAATAAACTTGACCTTCGTTATGTTACCACCAGATCCATATGAAAGAGGCAGACATTCCTAAGACTACCTTTAGAACTCATGAGGCCACTATGAGTTTTTGGTCATGCCCTTTGGCTTATGTAATGCTCCCTCCACTTTCCAAAGCCTCATGAATCACGTCTTCCGTCATTTTGTCTTAGTTTTCTTTGATGATATCCTCATCCGTAGAAAAACCTAGACATACCATATTGCTCATGTGGATTGAGTTCTCCATCTACTCTCTCATCACCAAATTTTCTTGAAACAATCTAAATGTGCTTTTGGCGCCTTGGAAGTCGAGTACTTGGATCATCTTGTTGTCAAGGCCAGCATTAGGGTGGATCCTAAAAAGATTGAAGTTATCCAATATTGGCCTCACCCAAAGACTCTCAAAATCTTGTGTGGATTTATGGGCTTAACAGGTTATTATCGCAAGTTTGTTAAAAATTATAGAAATATTGTGGCACCTCTCACTGCACTCCTTAAAAAGAATTATTTCACTTGGACTCCAACAGTTGTTGAGGCTTTTCAAACCTTGAAGATGGCCATGTGCACCACTCCAGTCCTATCCCTTCCTGATTTCACAAAGACCTTTGTCCTGGAATGTGATGCTTCAGGGAAAGGAATTGGCATTGTCCTTATGCAAGAGGGTTGGCCTTTGGCCTTTACCAGCAAACAACTGTCTGAGAAAAATTTGGGCAAATCAATCTATGAAAAGTAAATGTTGGTTATTCTGCATGTCATTGATCTTTGGCGCCCTTATCTATTGGGGCAACGCTTCCAAATTAAGACAGATCATCAAAGCCTCAAGTATTTTCTGGAACAATGCATTTCCTCCCCAGAGCAACAAAAATGGGTGACTAAGCTCTTTGAATATGATTATGAGATCATTTACAAGAAAGGCAAAGACAATGTGGTTGTTGATGCACTTTCTATAAAATATGAAGATGAAGGATCTCTTTTTTCTCTCTCCTTCATTGTACCAGATTGGCTCCAAGTTGTTCGTCAGGAATGGCTACACGATCCCAAAAGTTTGCATCTGATACAACAATTGAAGTTCAATTCTCTAGTTTCCCTAGGGTACTCTTGGCTCCATGATGAGCTTTGATACAAAGGTCGTTTGTATTTAAGTAAACAGTGAAAACTTAAATCCACGATACTTTCTGAGCTTCATGCTACACCCACAGCTGGGCACTCTAGGTTTACCAAAACCTATGACATGGTCAAACATTCTTTTTTCTAGGATGGTATGAAACAGGACATTCGTAATTTTGTGGCTGAATGTGATGTGTGTCAACACAACAAGGACGAAACAGTCAAATCTCTTGGCACACTACAATCGCTTCCAATTCCACCTGCTATTTGGCGGGATATCTCTATGGATTTTATTGTAGGATTACCTAAATCGGGCAATAAATTAGTCATCATGGTGGTAGTTGATCGTCTTTCCAAGTATTCTCATTTATGTGCTCTTCAACACCCATTTACAGCATCCATTGTGGCTCAATTTTTCATGGATCAGGTCTTCAAGATTCATGGCATGCTGCATTCTATTGTTTCTGATCGCGACCCAACTTTCACTAGCAATTTTTTGCAAGAACTATTCAAGATACAAGGCACCCAATTGCATCTCAACACAACTTATCATCCTGAGACTGATGGTCAAACTGAAGTTGTCAACAAGTGTTTGGAAACATATTTGAGGTGTTTTGCATCGAAAAGGAAAAATCAGTGAGCTCAATGGTTACAACTAGTTGAATGGTGGTACAACACTTTGTACCATACAGCTACCCGCATGACTCCTTTTGAAGCAGTATATGGACAAAATCCACCTTCAATTATCTCATATTTGCTAGGTGTCTCGAAGGTCTAGGCGGTTGACCAAACACTTACAGTTCAAGAGGCTATTCTTTGTACCTCAAAGAGAATTTGGTCATGGCCCAGAAACGCATGAACGAACAAGTAGATCAAGGTCGCTCTGAACGTCAATTTGCAGAAGGGGATCATGTGTTTTTTCGACTGCAACCGTACAAGCAAAATTCCCTCAAGGAACGTGAACATGTGTGTCGAATAAATTTTATAAGGAGCAACGAAAAAACATTGTACTAGGACTAGACATGGGCAATGTCAAAATGACCTGTACTCATGAATGGGGCCAATGTTGAAATTTTCACAAACTATTTATGTATGCATTGCAATTTCACATGGATAGATTGTTCACATGCCTTAACGATATGGGAAGGTTTCTGGACTCAAAGATGACTCACACACCCACTTGTTTCCATCACCAATTCATCATGTAAACCATAAACCCTATTTTTAATTTCTTTCAAAGTACACAAATTGGGTGACACAAGTTCATTGTCTTGACAGTTCACTTGTATCCCAGAAAAGTTTGTGTGTTTTGAAAACACAAGAAAATCACACTATTTACTCTTATTCATGCTAAGAACAATTGTCAAGGGCCTATTTAGAATCATTAAATCTGCAAACCACCAATTTCAATATTCTTCAACAAGATGAAAATTTATCACACTTAACCTTCCTCCTCAACCCAAATAATTCAAAAAAGAATGTGTATTATTTTTCCATAATTGTTGATAAAATTTTGTGTACAGGCTAAGAGTAAGTAGATAGAGCATAACATATTGCATGTTTCCCTCATTAAACTTCTAGTACTAGAAGAACTTAAGAATACAAACACATATTGGGAATCTTTCTTATTATTAGCAGAGATTGCGTCAGGAGCTTTTAGTACTCCTAAAACAGGGAAATATCCTCCTTCTTCAAGTGAAAAAATACTCAAGACAACCTCTGACAGTTCAAGCAAGAAGGAAAAGGGCAAGAGATCATTAGAACAAAGTGTAAATCATGATAAGGATACTACAGGAGCCTCTGATAGTAGACAAGCTAATAAAAAGGCAAGAAGACTTGACTTCACCCCTGAAAATGTAGAGGTTATAAAATTTAGTAGGCCTCTGACTAGATCTGCAGCCAAAAAATTAGCTCCCATAGATACAGACAAAGTTGAAGAGCCTATTCAGCATGCAGTTGCAGAAACAAGCAAAGATCATTCTCCATCAGAAAAGGAAGATAAAATAGTCATATAATTTGAAAGCCATTTAACTAAAAAGGTAAATCATGTCATTGCCAACCTGCAGCAAGAGAATAGAGAAATGAAAAAATTCATTGCTAAACACTTGGATTTTTATGAAAAGGCCCTTGAAAATAACAAAAATATGGTGAAAATATCCTTAGCTCTACACAAGAAGGTAAAAAACCTATATCAACAAATCGAGACTCTGCACGCAGAAAATAGATCACTTAAGCAGAGGTTGCAGCAGATGACAGAGAAATAAGTGAAGAGGAACTTGGATTTATTAGCTCAAGCAGAAAAAATATAAGGTGAAGTTGGTCCAGGATCATCCATTTTGTCTTCTAATTGTCCATATTTTGAAACTAGAAGATCAAGGAGTCAAACCATAATTTTACAATTATGGGGGATACCTAGGGTTAGTGATTTTTCCATTTAAGGAAATGTTTTTGAGCAAGGAATTTGCTTGACACGTTTCATTATCCTCATATACCTGAGACAAGACCATTAGATGGCACTTATACAACAAGAAAGTATCAGATATTGAAAACAGTGAAGAACAAAACTTTCGCAGCGAGCTCACGTTGTGAAAGTGTTGAAGTTGCAGTTTCACAGCAAGATTGCATTCAGACGCTACGAAAGTGACCAGTTTTTCCAAATCAACAGAGATTTGATCGTTAGCTGGAGCACAAGTGTCATATGAGGATGGAGATTCCAAGGACTAAATTTTGGTTATTCAGCTGATGTATTTTAATCATGATATGTACACGTTTAGTAAGTCAAAACTAATTCATAGTTTCAAGCAATTTGTTAGCAGTTTAGTAGCAGTTTGTTTTGGTTCAATTGTAACTTAATCTAAAGATAGAAAATCCTCATGAATTCGACTCCTTTGATTTTTTATGGCATGTATTTCTATATATTTTAACTGAATGTGTAAAATGGGTTCGAGTGGTGTGAGAAATATCTTTGTGATTGCATGTTGTAATCTTTACTATGAGATTAATAGAATTTTTCCTGGATCAGAAGAGTACCAGAGCTTTGGCCTCAAATATTCATATGAATATTTTTCCTTATGTGTGTTCTCTCATGGTATATGTGCTCCTTTATCTGTGAATTCATTTAAATGTTATATCTTATGATATTTGAACAAGATTAGGTATGACAGAATTCATTTACAGTTTAATGCTATGTTGTACGTGTTCATATATTCCACCTTTTTTTCTATGAAAACTACCTTAGAATTCATCCTAGACTAATTCTCTATTTTATTTTGAATGTTTTATCTATTCATCCCCCATCTACAACGATATTTAAATTGTCGAAGGAAGTGTTTCCTATCTTTCCTTTGATCATCCTTTGTTCTATTGACCAAGTATCTAGCAGATATTTGATCTCAGATCTTAACTCCCTCCCTTGTCGTATGCGAGACACCATAGCACTATGTCCAACATTATATAGGAATTATCAATCTAGTGGAAGGACAAAAGGCCCAAAGATGTCACCTAGGAACCAATAGAGATTTTATAGTAGTTTTCACACCTCTAGACATGAAGACAAAGTCAATGATTGAATGAATGGATTTGCAGTACCACATGTAGCATGAGGGAAAGAATGGAAGACTACCCAAACACACACACACCACTAAGAGGGGAATATAGGAGACTCAAGTCGCCACTTAGTTTTTGGTCCAAACTAAGAAACGCTAGGATAAGAGAAAAGAGGATGAAAATAAGAGGGTGAGCCACTAGATTGACAAGGACCTTAAGATATTGCCAATTATAACCTATCATCACAACTTCATGGTAATGTGACTATAGTTGGGTGCTATAGATAATAGTTCTACACTTGCAATCCCCACATCTTCGTACCTTTTTAGTACATGTGAGCTGCACAGATCGTGTTTCGTGATATATACACTTGTGGATTAGGTAATGAGGGTTTTTCCTTTTCCATTCCGTGTACAATTAGTGATATGAGATGTTAATGAATTATATTTTTACCATGACAACATTCAAGGTAAAAAACAAGGGGCTTAGGCCCTAAACCATGCTTCTATATTGGCTTGTAGGCCATGCATAGCACCTTAAACCATGACACATGCCTTTCATAAGGTATCAATTTCTCAAGGCTGGTATACATGTACAATTCTAAGGTTTTGAAAACCATTAACACGTCTATTCTCCCCCATAAACAATTATTTGAGATGCTCGTGACTTGTATTTTTACCATGACAACATTAAAGGTAAACAAACAAGGGGCTTAGGCCCTAAATGATGCTTCTATGGCTTGTAGGCCATACATAGCACCTTAAACCATGACACATGCCTTTCGTAGGGCATCGAATTCCCAAGGGTGGTATACTACATGTAAAATTCTAAGGTTTTGAAAACCATGAACATGTCTATTATCCCATATCATGGTTCAAGTCTATGGAATATGGGATTGAGACCTATAAAAAAACATCTAAGGCACATGGACCATGCACAAGTCCATGGACCATGAAACATCCCTTATAGAAGTAATTATGTCCCAATAGTGGGGTATATTCCAATATTTGGTTCACCAAGGATGGGCCTATCAACATAAGAAATGCCTCGGTGCTAAAAGCTAGGGGCTTCGGTTCTAAAGGTTAGATTTAAGAAATTATTTTAGATGCTAATGACTTTTATTTTTACCATGACAACATTCAAGGTAGCAAACAAGGGCTTAGGCCCTAAATGATGCTTCTATGGCTTGTAGGCCATGCATAGCACCTTAAACCATGACACATGCCTTTCGTAAGGTATCAATTTCCCAAGGGTGGTATACATCTACAATTATAAGGTTTTGAAAACCATGAACATGTATATTCTCCCTCATAAACATTTATTTGAGATGCTAATGACTTGTATTTTTACCATGATGACAACATTCAAGGTAAAAAACAAGGGGCTTAGGCCCTAAACGATGCTTCTATGGCTTGTAGTTCATGCATAGCACCTTAAACCATGACACATTCCTTTCATAAGGTATCAATTTCCCAAGGGTGGTATACATGTATAATTCTAAGGTTTTGAAAACAATGAACACGTCTATTCTCCCTCATAAAAAAATATTTGATATGCTAATGACTTGTATGTTTACCATGACAACATTCAAGGTAAAAAACAAGGGGTGTAGGCCCTAAATGATGCTTATATGGCTTGTAGGACATGCATAGCACCTTAAACCATGGCATGTGCCTTTCGTAAGGTATCAATTTCTCAAGGGTGGTATAGTACATGTACAATTCTAAGGTTTTGAAAACCATGAACACGTCTATTATCCCATATCATGGTTCAAGTCTATAGAATATGGGATTGAGCCCTATACAAAACATCTAAGGAACATGGACCATGAACAAGTTCTTGGACTATGAAACATCCCTTATAGAAGTAATTATGTCCCAAGAGTGGGATATATTCTAATATTTGGTTCACTAAGGATGGGCCTCTCAACATAAGAAATGCCTCGGTGCTAAAATTTAGGGGCTTGGGTTCTAAATGCTAGATTTAAGAAATTATTTGATATGCTAATGACTTGTATTTTTATCATGACAACATTAAAAAACAAGGGGCTTATGCCCTAAATGATGCTTCTATGGCTTGTAGGCCATGCATAACACTTTAAACCATGACACAGGCCTTTCGTAAGGTATCAATTTCCCAAGGGTGGTATACATGTACAATTCTAAGGTTTTGAAAACCATGAAGACGTTTATTCTACCTGATAAACAATTATTTGAGATGCTAATGACTTGTATTTTACCATGACAACATTCAAGGTAAAAAACAAGGGGCTTAGGCCCTAAATGATGCTTCTATGGATTGTAGTCCATGCATAGCACGTTAAACCATGACATGTTCCTTTTGTAAGGTATCAATTTCCCAAGGGTGGTATACATGTACAATTATAAGGTTTTGAAAACCATGAACACATCTATTCTCCCTCATAAAACATTATTTGAGATGCTAATGACTTGTATTTTTACCATGACAACATTCAAGGTAAAAAACAAGGGGATGATGCCCTAAATGATGCTTCTATGGCTTGTACACCATGCATAGCACCTTAAAACTAACACATGCCTTTCATAAGGTATCAATTTCGCAAGAGTGGTATAGTACATGTACAATTCTAAGGTTTTAAAAACCATGAACACATCTATTATCCCATATCATGGTTCAAGTTTATAGAATATGGGATTGAGCCCTATACAAAATATCTAAGGCACATGGACCATGCACAAGTCCTTGGACCATGAAACAATTCATATAGAAGTAATGATGTCCCAAGAGTGGGATAAATTCTAATATTTGGTTCACCAAGGATGGGCATGCCAACATAAGAAATGCCTTGGTGCTACAAGTTAGGGGCTTGGGTTCTAAATGCTAAATTTAAGCAATTATTTGAGATGATAATGACTTGTATTTTTACCATGAAAACATTCAAGGTAAAAAAAGGGGCTTAGGCCCTAAACGATGCCTCCATGGCTTGTAGTCCATGCATAACACCTTAAACCATGACACATGCCTTTCGTAAGGTATATTCAATTTCACAAGGCTGGTATACATGTAGAATTCTAAGGTTTTGAAAACCATGAACACGTCCATTCTCTATCATAAACAATTATTCGAGATGCTAATGACATGTATTTTTACCATGACAACATTCAAGGTAAAAAACAAGGGGCTTAAGCCCTAAACAATGCTTCTATGTCTTGTAGGCCATGCATAGCTCCTTAAACCATGACACATCTCTTTTGTAAGGTATCAATTTACCAAGGGTGGTATAGTACATGTACAATTCTAAGGTTTCGAAAACCATGAACACATCTATTATCACATATAATGGTTCAAGTCTATAGAATATGGGATTGAGTCCTATAAAAAACATCTAAGGCACAAGGACCATGCACAAGTCCTTGGACCATGAAACATCCCTTATAGAAGTAATTATGTCCCAAGAGTGGGATATATTCTAATATTTGGTTCACCAAGGATGGGCCTCTCAACATAAGAAATGCCTTGGTGCTAAAATTTAGGGGCTTGGGTTCTAAATGCTATATTTAAGAAAATATTTAAGATGCTAATGACTTGTATTTTTATCATGACAACATTAAAAAACAAGGGGCTTATGCCCTAAATGATGCTTCTATGGCTTGTAGGCCATGCATAACACTTTAAACCATGACACATGCCTTTCGTAAGGTATCAATTTCCCAAGGGTGGTATACATGTGCAATTCTAAGGTTTTTAAAACCATGAACACATCTATTCTCCCTCATAAACAATTATTTAAGATGCTAATGAATTGTATTTTTACCATGACAATATTCAAGGTAAAAAACAAGGGGCTTAGGCCCTAAACGATTCTTCTATGGCTTGTAGGCCATGCATAGCACCTTAAACCATGACACGTGTCTTTCATAAGGTATCAATTTCCCAAGGGTCGTATAGTACATGTACAATTATAAGGTTTTGAAAACCATGAACACGTCTATTATCCCATATCATGGTTCAAGTCTATAGAATATGGGATTGAGCCCTATACAAATTATCTAAGGTACATGGACCATGCACAAGTCCTTGGACCATGAAACATCCCTTATAGAAGTAATTATGTCCCAAGAGTGGGATATATTATAATATTTAGTTCACCAAGGATGGGCCTCTCAACTTAAGAAATTCCTCAGTGCTAAAAGTTAGGGGCTTGGGTTCTAAATACTAGATTTACGGCAGATGGGTCATGCATCAACACTAGACTACATGGAATACCCTTATGATAACATATTTGTCTTGGTATTGTGATATGGGCCCAATTCTGAGGCTTATCATATTGATGATGGGCCTTCTTTCCAAGTACATGGTTCAAGGACAAAAACCATTTCCCTAGGAACCATATGTTAATTCTAAGGCTAGTAAGCTATGCACAACCCCCCAATCATGAAAATAGATCTTTGGAAGGATTCTTTAACCCACAAGTGGCATATGGGTGCAAATTTGAGGATTCCCACATTAGGGATGGGTATTTTCATTTAAGACATGGTAAAGGGACAAAAATAGGATTTTAGGTCCTATACATTGTTTTTGTGGCTCATGAGAAAATCATAGGGCCTTAACCAAAGACAAGACCTTAATAAGAAATATTTGTCCCATGAGTGGTATACAAGCCTAATTTTAAGGTTTGGTGCATAAAGGATGATGTTTTTAGACCAAAACATCATTCAAAGAAAAATCATAAGGGCTTACGCCTTAAACACTACTTTTAGGTCTTGTGGGCTAGGCACTAGGACCCAAACACTAATTTTTATAAGTGCTTAGGTCTTGTGGGCTAAGCACTTATGATATAGGTGAGTGATTTGTTTGAGTACTCATTTTTTTATCCTACACCCCCATTGATCTTGAGCCCCTACTCAGGGGGTAGCACCTAATTTAGAGGGTTGCATTGGTTGGGTGGAAAAATGACCTTTCCATATGATTCCCCCCTTGTTGACATCCTACTTGTCAAGTATTAGTTTGGACTAGAAGATAGTCATCGACAAGGTGAAGGACATAGTTGATCTACTATTACTTAGACATTGTTGATTTACTTAATTTCTTATCCATGATGCCCCCATAAAAGACCAAAATAATATGGGGATCATTTTGGTGACAATTTTGTTGGTCGAAATAAGCACAATGAAGAAAACAGTGTAGGCCTGGTGGAAGGTTTATCCTTACCCATAGCTTCCATTTTGAGGTGATCTATCTACATATTACCTATATTAGTGAAATGGACATGAATGATCCCCATATTCATGTCCATATCACTAATTATATGACAAGGCATTTGGCTACCTTAAGAGATTCATAGTTATTCATGTTGTTTACCTATGCTTGGTTGAATTTCTTCACTTTAACATTCAGAGCATTGGGCAGAAATCACATTGCATCAGCATCCGCAAGGACCATCGCAATTCTTTGTTTTAATTAAATAGTCAGATTCCTCTTGTCCAAACCAATTCTAAGTCGATAGTTATAAGGTTATATATTAATTATATTAATTATATTAAATATGTTAATTAGATTAAGGCTATTAAGGTTATATAATATATATATATATATA
>JASDQU011026983.1:9535-31832 GCA_032191745.1 Picea mariana | reverse complement strand
AAGTTCTACCTCCCTGCATCCTTTGTAAAACCAACGACCATGTCACTATCCTCTACCCCACGCTTCTAGAATTAAGAACCTTCTTCATCCACTAGTAATGACACCATTATTTTTGAACCCACCAATTAGGGGCACCCCCCAATTTCCCCCAAACGAACCTACCAAGGTGTGCAATAACACATTGTGAACTAACCATCAATCTACCTTATGCTCCATGTTTTTCCACTACACTCACCATTAATTGACTCTCCCTCGGTTTCAAACTATGCTTGCCATAGTTCAACAAATTGCTACCCCATAGAAATCACCTTTAGAACCTCACCAACAAGTACCCCCCTCACTAGTGGAAAATACCAAAGACTCCACCTCCATTTATTATATTTCCACCTCAATAGGGTCATGCATTAGTTACCCTTGTGCATTGTTAATCTCTAAAGTTGTCCTTGATTGTTAAGGGCAAGCTAGGGAACCTTAGTTATTGCAATGGTTTATCAATATTTAGTTTTTTAGGTTACACTTTTAGATCAGGTTTCTAAAAGACTCAGTTGAGTCAATGACACTCATTCTGATAAATTAGGTAAAATGGAGATAAAATAGAAGAAAACTGCAAGTTTCACAATTTGTTCACTTACAAAGATGATTCTTGATCCCAAATATCATTTAGAAACAAGAAGGAAATACTTAAACAAAAATCCTGTAACAGGTGAGTAAACAACAAAATCTTTGACTTAAATTCAACATGAACATAATAAATCACATGCTGTAAAAAGATTCAGTGCATTCATGTAAGATAGAAGAAATAACACAAGAATAAAGTAGTCTAACCATCAAAATTATTTTTCCATTGAGTGAAAAATGTAGTAGATCCCAGGCATTACAATCCAAGTCAAAATGTTCCTTTAGCACCACAAAAATTGAACCCCTAACTCTGTCAACTAATTTCCTCTTTATACACAGAGTTAGTTTCATCATATTCTAAAATCTAGATACAGTTTTGATTAAATCCTGACATCTGGCTAACATATAGGAATTACATTCCATTTCATTCATTGCATTACAACAATAATCTAGATTTTATACAAAGAGTTGATTCTAATACTAAATCACAATCCCAAAGATATCCTTGACTTGAAAAATAGAATCTGTAGCAACTGCTCCAAAGTAGATGTGTTGGAGACCTAATCTTCGAACTTGTATAGCTTGCAAAAGGGTCCTTCAAATTCTTGAACTGCTTTATCATCTTGTCAAAACATGGCTACCAAAAAAAAACTGTCATTTCTAATGGAAATGAGCTCAAAATTTGAAACAACTAGCAATATTGAGATAGCTTGGAGCATTTTTCATTTTTGAGCACAAGATTGACCTTTTTCTTGTTGCAACTTAGTCTTAAGCACTACATTTCTCCAGTACAACTCGATGTTCATCTTTCTAACTTTCTTTAACAACTCACGCTGTGATTTGCGTTTTTCTTTCAGTCTTTGGACCCTTTGTTGCAACTTAACATTACATACTTCAAGTGTTTTCTTTTCTTGCTTCAATTCCTTAATGGTCATCTGAAACTCTTCAATCCCCTGATTTCTTGGTTCAATCTGTGTTTTTTCCCTATATACACTTTGATTTTCTTCAACAGATGTAGATCTATTTAGATCAATATATCTTTTAGGTTTATTTCCCTTCCTGTCATGTTTATGCTCTTTTGAAGGTGTTTCTTCGGTGATTTCCTCTATCGTGGCTTTAGGTGGGCTATATGCACTTCCTATGTATGAGTTTGATAGTTCTTGCATTTTTGAACTATAAGTGGGGTCCTGTTTTATTCCTTCATCAGAGGATTCAATCTTCAACATTGGCTACAACTTTTTCCCCTCTTGGTTGCCCTTGTTGATTTCTTCCTTACAGATTTGCAGACCATCTTTCCTTTCTTAGGAGTTTGTTCTGGACTATCATCCTCCAAGATAATCAGGTTATTTTCCTTTAAAGAGGGTTTGAATAAGGCTTTAGACTTAAGTTTGAGTTTATTGGTAGGGCAAGTTTTAGGTCTATGAGGGCAGCTTGCAGGTTGTTTACACTTCTTCTTCTTGTTATGTCTTTCCTTTCGAAGTTCCTCTATTGGTACATCATGAGATTTTGTTTTAGGTTCATATTTATCTTTTTGTAATTCTTGTATCCTTTGTCTTGTCATCCTCATAGTGTAAACCCTATCACAACTTACAATACCCTATTTTGAAACAAAGGAATTTGTTTCCTGTTTGATTTATGTTTTTGGTTGCAAATCAATATTTCTCTTGCTCAATCTAGTTTGCCTTGCCACAAGAACAACTTCCTCTTGTTCTTTTACTATGCTCTTTGAAACTACCCTCTTGCTTCGAAACTCTAGTTTTCTTGTTAGGTGTTGTTCCTAGTGTTTTTAGAACTTGTTCTTCAAACCCTAATGAAAACAACAATTGTTTCCAAGACACCTGCAACTCACTTAATGCATATATGACCAATATTTTAATCAGACCTTCATCATCAGTTTTTGGATTACTATGTACCTTCTTTTCCATTTTGGTCAGGCTCTTTAACAGATAAAAGGGCAAGTTCATTTATGCATCTCCATTTAAGTGCATTAAAAATCTCATATGGTAACAGTGAACATAAGAACACCTACCCTCATAAGTTATATACCTCTGAACAACAACTAAGACATTCTGCCATTATTTCTTGAGCCACTTATTTGGAATGCTCTGGCTTTAGTCTAGGTTATGATGTTCTTCCATTAAAAACTGATTACACATACCTGAAGAAAGATTATTCTTCTTCCACCATCTTTCTCCTTTAACAAATAGATGACAAGTTGTTGCAATGGAATGCTATGTAACATGAATCAACACATTTCCTAATCAACTTTGAAAACCATCGAAATTCAGGGCAAATAACTTCAAAATTTCTTCGTGATGCCCCTGGAATTTGCAGCTGAAATTAAACCATCCACCATTTATGAACTTATCCAAAATTTGTGTGCATTCTTCTAGTAACTTGACCCAATCTGGTTTGAGTCGAAGAACTCGTCCTCCCTTCTTAGGCGACATGTTATGAATTGTTAATTCTGTACACTTGTGAATGCTTAGGGTTTGACTTTGGGATCTTAAGAATACCTGCACATAAGAGCTGATGCACATGAATTTTGGCTACAAAATACAATTAGCTACATTTGGATTTATTCAAAATCCTTTTCAGAATTTGAAATCATAGGTTTTCATGTTTCGATTCGTGGCCTATCAATTGGATACATGAGGTACCATCATGATCTTATTTGAGCAATTAAAATTGGGCATAAGATGTAGTAATCATTAAAGAAGATGACAAACTTGAGAACCATAACCGTTTACACAATTTTCGCATGATATTGGGCTTGTTGTTGCAATCATCGGGTTTGAAGTACGTTTGAAAAATGACTTCTCGTGTGCTACCATAATAGAGCTATTCTGGTAGTGACATTGTTTTGTATTTTGTACCTAGATAAATGCCTTGATTTGTGAATAGAAAATAACCAGTGTGATGTGACATATCCTTTTCCATGTGAAATCTCAAACTATCCTAAAAGAAGCAAATGAAAACTAATTTGAATCAAAGCAAATCACACCAACAAGAGAGATATAAAGTATAAAAAGGTGCAACCAACCAAAAACAAATAGGCTCAATACAGGTTTTTTTGGAATAGGCTAAAAATCAAGGATAAAAGGTGGTAGTGTGTCTAGGGACTAGCATGCACTTTGCAAGCAATGCAACCATTATACCGTATGTTTCCCATCAATAATTTAGCATTGTATTCACCATGTTTCCTAATGATTGTGATCCTCTAATACCCCCTCGACCTTAGGAATCCCATTGTTTCATCTCCTACTCTAGTTAAATCATGATTAGAACCTTAGCATAAAATATTGCCACCATTGATGGTAGATAACCCTAAATCCACTACCATCTAATACATCTCCACGATGATATGGACTATAACCTCCAATGACCCTTCGTTTCTCTTGGGTATCAACATTTGGTCACCCCTTTAGGAAGAGTCAAAAAAAACCATATGATTGGAGTCTCATTCCACTTATATCATCTCTACATTTGCAGGATCCTCTGTGAGAAAATGATTTGTCATACACACATGACATAGATGGTAGCCAAAAGTCATGTGGATCACAAACCACAACATCATATGAATATATCACTCCGATGAACCAAATATTCATTCTAACAAGGACATCCTAGAGGCCATGAATGCTCCTAACTACCCCTGAGATGCTATGCATTATCATTCCTTCCTCGTCTCATGGGATACATTCACCCCCACCACCTCGCCCAACCAATGCACAGTCGAGGCCAAAGATTTTGTCCCCTAAGGTCGCGTCAATTGGTTTAAACACTATATACCATGCACCAACATATTTGAGGAGGGAAACATGGAAAATGTTTCACCCACTATCAAAGTGAACATTTTTGTTCCATGTGGCATTATTGAAAACATTTTCTTGGGAGTATCTTATTCTACTAAAGAGGTAGTGGCATACAAAGGTCTCTTATAGGCCCTCTCCCTCATGGATGTCTTTGCATGGTCCTATTCATAAATGACCGAACTCAATATAACCATTGTCGAATATCACATTGATACATGGCCAAATGCATCCCCTGTCTAGTAGAAACAAAGGCCCCTCCACCCCTAGAAAGTTATGTCCATCAAAGTAAAGATTGATAAACTCCGCAAGGCTAGATTCATTTACCTAATCATATATACCTTGTGTGTATCAAATCCAATCCCTGTGAACAAAACATTGGGCACCATGAGTATATTTTATTGAATCCTATGATTCGAACCAAGCTTGCCCCAAAGGAACCTTTCCTATCCCCTTCATTGACCAAGTCATAGATGCATGTGTAGGGAATATGGCCCTCTCTCCCATAGACGGGTTCTCAGGATACAATCAAATTAATATTCGTTATGCTAATGAGTACAAGACCACTTTTACGACGTCATGGGGCACTTTCATCTATTGCATCATGCCATTCAGTTTGGTAAAGGTTGGAGCCACCTTTCAATGCACATGTCCTACACCTTCCATGATTTTCCCACATTATTCTAGTTTGACTCAACAACCTCTCCAACCGATCAAAGAAATGGTCACAACACCTAGTATAATACCTCTATACCATTTTTCCATGGTGCGAGAAGTACAACATCTGCTTGAACCCCCTCAAGTGTGCTTTTTGCATCACCATTGGTTGTTTGTTGAGGTTTATTGTCTCCCAGTAGGGGATCATAGTCAACCCCTTAAAATTCCAAGTCATAAGTAAAATTCCCCCTTTGCAAACATTGCATTAGTTACGAAGCCTACAAGGCAAATCCAACTTTGTATGCCACTTCATTCCCGATTATGCGACTTGCACTTGTGGATTCCTAATATTATTATGTCAAGACATCCCCTTCGTATGGGATGACTAGGTGTAAGAATCTTTTGATGCATCAAAACAAACACTCTCAAACGTCCCATTAATCAGGCCCCCATAATTTAACAAAGATTTTGTTCTTTATGTTAAGTACCTTAGATATGAAAATGCTATCACATACAAGATAACCAAGAATGTCATAGAAAATTCCCTTGACTTGATTATATAAATATACCCTCAATGTTGGGAAACACCTTCCAATTGATCATTTTATGGAAGGAATTTGCTCACGTTCACTTGCCTCTTTAGGTTAGGCAACCTCTCAATGAGTTAATCTCCAAAAACAAAAAAAATTATTCACCTTTCATAAGGAGGACGCCATCCTTATTTATAACTAACAAGAGAATCTTGACCATAACAACCTCCTAACTACCTAGTTGGACTTCTTTAGTGAGGCCTCATTACATTTATTCAATATTGACCACCATAGTGGGCTTTATTAATTAATAACAAGCATAGTGAACTTAGTCCACCTTACATTAAATGACCTCCATTATTATTACTCAATTATGGGTCCTTTATCTCCCCATTACACCCATAGGGAGGATCCCAACATTCATTCCCCTTAGAAAAATATTGCCACACTATAGGGAAAAGACCCTCTAGAGGAGGTTATAGCAAAGGCTTTTAGTGTTAAAAAATTGACAAAAATTGTCAAAAAAACCTTCGCGAAAACATTTGTTTTTTTGTAGGGGATGGTTTTACGGAGATTATAACGAAACTTCATTATAATTAAAAAAAATTGGGCGGGCGGAGGTTGTAGCGAATTTTTTTCCATGCGGTGCGCTTCACATGCCATACTCATTGGTGCGATTAAAACATTAACGCATCGGAGCCTCGATGCATTTATACAAAATACAGCTTGATGCTTTAATAACAACAATGCACCGGTCAAATCTATGATACCGAGCACCAATGCCTTCTTGAACTTAAAGCCCCAATGCTTACATATCATCCAAAGCACCGGGGTTGTCCAAGAAATATGGGGCATCGATGCTCTTATAAACATAAACGCACTAGTGCCTTAATAGGAATAAAGCATCAGAAAATCAATAATAACATGCACCAGTGTGTTCAAAAACAAACACAACTGGTGCATGATGTTGAGAAGGCTTCGATGCAGACTTGTGAAAGAGAAGCACCAGTACGCTTATAAATTGAACGCACCGATAAGCCGTATTATTATTATAATTTTTGGTTAAAATATTATTAATATCGGTGCTTTTTCAATTTATGTCAGCACCAGTGTGTATTATGTTACAACACCAGTGCATGTTATAATTAAAGGCACCGGTGTTTTTTATCATTGAATGCACCGGTTGTCATTTTCTCTTTTCATAAGCATCGACCTGTGACAGTGCACAATTATTATTATTTTTTAATTCCATTGTTTATCAAAAAATTGGCATATATCTTATAATAGTATTCATATGAATTAATTTTTGATTAGTGCATTTGGATATGATGTTTGGATTATCTTGTTATATCATCAGTGTTCGCATCTCTTCGTCATAATATTTAATCATCCATATATTTATTCAGCGATGTAACATTTCACTTGAACATTGGACAACACAAAAGAATAAAACAAAACATATTTTATTATATATGAATAAGAGGCATTGTATCATACAAAATGGGATCCTTATTGGTAACCCCTTGTCTTTCAATTGGGACAGTACTATGTCCATTACATTAAACAAAATGTTTGATTTTCACTGACAATTATTTTAAAAAATACAACAACTTGCATTGATATCCAAATATATTGGTCATCATTCTTTGTTGGAACTGTTGTCAGATGTGCTCGAGCTACTTCCATGACTTGGGTTATTTGGTCGAATGTTTTGTTGATTGGCTCGATTGTTTTCCTCTTCTTCAAATGATTCCATCTACAAAAATAAAAAGAAAGTGTAATGAGTGTATCTGCATTGGTGAGAATAATGAAAATTGAAATAAATAATATACATGAATGCAAATTGAAAAATGACATACCATAGCAAGAATCGAGTCATGAATGATACAATTTTTTTCAAAACCAAATCTCATGCCTTATGTCAACAACTCTTATGTTGGCACATTTCCATACTTTCCTGCAGTTTTAACATACCCCATAATAAATTATAGATTTAATATAAAATATTTTTTTTGTTCCATTAATTATAAAATGAGAGAACTAAAACAACATAGATACTTACAAATTCCACAATTAATTTTTGTTATGCCAACATATACTCACAACCCTTACTTAGACCAATGTCAATCAATTCTTGCGATGACTCTTCTTTGCATGTTAGCACCTGTTTGAAGACATTCAAGGATGGTTGTTGTAAAACAACTTAAAATATACAAAAATGAAATCTTAAGTTTTTATTTATTTATTTTATAAGTAAGATTGTATAAAATTCTATCAAAATCAAAGATTACAAAATACTTTCGTTGCTCCGGGCTGTAAACATTGAGTTTCCCCAAGGGGAAACTAGCTAAGCCAGCCGAACAATTCCAAAGGTTAAGTCTTAAACTACCAAACATAACAACGTTTCTACTGACATTAAGAAAACCCAAAATTCAGGTCCCTAAAGGTGACCAGCTTAACAATAATATCCATAGACATTAGCTAATATAGGTGGCATTCATGAGGCAAAACCACATTAACACACATAGAAAAATAACAAAGACACATGTACATATCACGTAGTGGGGCTGTATTGCGGCCATGCGTCCAAGAAGAAGGCATCGAGTGTCGAGTCCTCGGGAGGAGCTGGCTCCTCCTCGATTGGTGTCCCTTCCAGTTGCATGGCGTCCTCTAGCTGGGCTGGTGGCATGTTCTCCTCCTGGACTGGTGCGTCATTCTTTGAAGTCCCCAGTGAGGGATTTGGTGCCAATACTGGTGTCGCAGCTCTTGTTGCTTGAGCTTCTTCTGCTGGGGGATGGTGGGCACCCTACAATGTTGAGAGAAAATGCAGGAATTGTGAAGCTTTGCCATACAAAATCTTCAGGCGAAATCAAAGGTCATCCAAGTCCTGATGTAAGTCAAATACCAAGCCTTGCAGCAATGCGAGGCTTGTTTGCAATTCAAAATCTAGATCAGCCCTAGAGTCGGCTCGTGGGTGAGGTTCCTAACGTGAATTCTAGCTTGCTTCAGGGCCATCATCTTGAGAACGAGCACTAAGAAGTGGGGCCTGAAGTGACTAGGAGGTCGAGCGGGCCGGTGAGTTGGGAAGAGCCAATGGAACTGGGTGTGAAGAAGAGGCCGAATTTCCCAGGGGTCCTATATTGAATCCCAGTGAGGTTCCCGAGAAATCAAGCCACCCCATCTTGTAGGAAAACGACGATGAAAGGGGTAGGAAGCTGGCTGGAATATGAGTCGACTGCTCCAGGGAGGAGAACGAGGTTGGCAACGAGGAGGAGGAACTATAGAAGGGTTCAGGTGGGGGGTGGAGGGACAAACGTGGTCAGCTGGGCTGCCCTGACGAACCTCGTTTGAACTTCCCTCTATGTTTGGGCATCTCTAAAACACAAGGAGGGCGAGAACGACTGGGAGTGAACGACAATAGGCCAAAGAGTTGTTGGGCAGGAGGTCGACCTCTGGAGAAATAAACCAAGAGAGAATGAGGTATCTGAAACACCTGGTGCAGTTCATAAAACCCGAGGAGCTGGTGCATTTCTTTAAACCAACACATGCACAGAGTAAAAGTGAAACAATGGTGTTGGTCCATTGAAGGGACGACAAGGCAGAGTAGGGCGCACTGAGAGTAACGGTGCCCTGTCTCATGTGAGGTCGGCTTAAAGGGATTAAGGTGGCGGGAGGGGGATGCACACGTCCATCACATGGTTGACGTCATGGTGGCTCTCTCTTGCCTACTTCGTTGGACGCGTGATTCCCACTATCACCCCATCCGGGGAAAAATGAAATCTTAAGTTAATGTTATAAGGAAATGACAATTACTCACAAACTTTGCTATCAACCATTTTCTTCCTTGTCGTTTTGTTTTATGTGCTAAATGAGTTCCATTTTGTTTTCTTTTCTGCAAGAAAATACTTGAAAAATAATAATTAATGCTAAATTATTTATTTATATGTACCTAATAGAAAAAATCAATGATTTCATACATTCAAAACACATTGTTGTTGAGATGGCTCCTCCTGCGATGCAATTATGTCCATTTATTTTACCATCTCCTTGTACAATTTTTTCGATATTCCTACTGGCATATTTCGGATATCAGGGCATTGATCCTTTGGGATTTTCATAATCTTCTTGAAAAAAAGTAACATGACAATTAAATATTTTTATATTGATATATGAAAACTAAATATAACAAAATTGATATTAATTATTTATGAATGATTTGTAGTAATATATACATATTCTAGAAAAACATTTTTAGGAATATTACTTTTTGAATGATTTTTTTTGTTGTTGTATGTTTTTGCTATTGCAAATCTGACAGGTCTCATTGACCATTGCTCTGGAAACACTTCCTGTAGTTTAGATATAACCTAGTTCTTCGAATCATTGGATCGATTTCTGTATTGTAAGTGGAAAGTACGTCTATACGTTCGTTACACTATATCCCTCATAGTTTTGTAAAAGTTTCCCCCCCTTTCATTAACTTCCAACACCACTCCATATGAGCTAAGGACCAATTCATCATCATTTACATCTTCTATAATTTTGATTTTCTTGGGATGACATTATGTTCCTTCGTTGTTGGTCTCAGTTGTAGAACATTAAACATATGTAAATTAATAAATTTTTTTGAACATGTTATCTATTTTAAGTAAAATTAATGAAAATTCAAAAAAAAACTCATATTGAATAGAATTTTTTCATTCACCTCGTTCATCCTTTTGCAATTTTTCCATCAAGCTTTTACGCTCTTCTGCACTTAGATCACAAAGAATCTTATCGAGCTTCCTCATTTTATGGCTTTGTAGAACACACACTAACCAATACATATTAGTTAAACTTACATATAGTTCAAACATATTAATTTTTTATAGAATTTACAAAGAACTTGACTTTTTAACATATTAATTTTGTATAGAATTTATAAAGAACTTACCCTTTTTTCTTTTCTGGATGTGCTATCTTTGTATCCATCATAACTTTTGTTAATTGAACTATTCTCATACATTTTTTTATCAATATACAACATGTACCATTCAATACAAAAGATATTAAATATATTTTATAAATAAGTCACATAATTTTCACCCAAAAAAAGTATCATGGTGTGTTGTATTAATATTAAAGCACTGATGCATTACATGTTATCAAACACACTGTTATAAAAAATATTTAAAAGAACAATAAATTAGAGTGGTGCGTAATATATCGTTAAAATCACTTATGCATTTAATGTTAAAAGTGCACCGATAAAAAAGATTTTAAAAAACATTAAATTACAACGGTGTGATAAGTATCATTAACAAGAGTGCTCCAATTGAAAAAAACGAAAATAAAAAATACCATAAACAAATAAATTTACACATCCATGAACTAATTTTTTTAATTATTTGCGGCATAGTCGGTGTGTTTGTATATATAAGCACACCAGTGCATTATATTACATAAGACACATCGATTACCCAAAACTGTTTTTTTTTTTTAATGTGACAAGTTCGAGAAGGTTTGGATCTGATGCATCACATGTCAAACGTTTTTTATATGGAAACATAAACCCATTAAATCTAAAAACCTAAAATGAAAATCTATAATTATGAAGTGATATAGTGAGTTAAACCCTAAGTTGAAGTTTTACAGTCACACAAACAAGAAGAAGCAAGGGTTTAAGGTAAGTATGAATAATTTTGTTGCTCCAAAAGGGTTTTGAATGAATTGCCATACCCTTCCAATTCTGATCTTCTGAATAACTCTACTTTCAAATATATTGATTTGTTGCTCTACAGTGCTCCCTTGTATGTCTCTCTTGCAAATCTATACTTTGTAAATTTTCAAAAAATAATAAAATATCGAATAGCTTAATACCCATGAAAGAATTTATGAAAATTGTTTTAAATGAATTAAATTCTGATCTTCTGAATAAATCTTGTTGTTCTAAAGTATTTTGTTCCTCCACGGCGCTCTCTGGTATGGCTCTCTTGCAAATCTTTCCACTGTAAATTTTGGTAAAATAATGAAACAGTGAATAGGTTTTTACTATTTAAATGACTTTATGAAATTAAATTTTAAATTCCCGCTCATTTTTCAATTGTAAAAAAACAAAGTCGCGGTTTTTTTTTTTTCTTCGAAATTTTGGTGCGTTTATTAATTTAACACATCGGTGCGGATATGTATACAATGCACCGGTGCGTTTTAAAGTTTTGGAGCAATAATATTGAATAATTATTTTTTTATTATTTGAATTCATGGTACTGGTGCGATGTGTATATAAATGCTTTGTGCTTTACAATGTTATAAACGCACCGGTACTTGTTTGTTACAGTAACGCACCGTTATGTTTTCAAAGTTATCTGAATTTTTATTTGCACAAAAAATATTATATTCATCTTAAATAATTTTTCATGATGCATACATATAACTTGCAGTACATCATAGTATACATTTTGCACTTATAAAGTCGCCTTATTCTTAAAAAAAAATTACTATTGATTTTTCTCAAATGCAGGGAGAGAAACTTACAATATCAAATGGCCAATTCTTCAAATTCCATCCTGTTCCATATTGCTAAAAGTCCATCACGGAGTTATCCCTTTCCATCTCTAGTAAGTTCAGACTTTATTTATATTTTGATTATGTAATTGAATTTATTTTTTTTATCCATTTCAATCTGAATAAAAATGTATCGACCAAATTTGCAGGATCCTAATTTAGAATCAAGTTCATATGTAGATAATATTCCGGTACCAATTCAAAAACGTTGAAAGCTCTTATCATGAGCAACATACTGCAAGCAGTTGGTAGATGAAAATGGACAACCACTTTACGCTACCAATAGTAACATGCTATCTTCCAGCGACAATCATGGGTCAACAATGGTAATAATTGTTCTTTATAATGTGATTTGAACAAACCAATTTCAATGTGTTTATTAATATCATCGATGTACTAATATTCAATGTTTTTGAAATTAGGATTCTAGTGATGATAAGCAACCTACCTATCATCTTCCGTTGCACCCCACTATAATGTCAAATCAAGAGAAGGCTGCAATAAGAGCACAACTCAGAGAGAAATCATACCAAGAATGGTTGAATCAACCACCTATTCAATTCCCACTATGTCCAGATTCACTAATTAGCAATGACTACAACAATAATAATTCTTCTCAAGTTGGCAATGGAGTCAATGAAATAGAGGTTGGTATGGATGATTATTTACGGGGTACAAATTCCATGGAGACAATGTTTTTAGATGCATTCCAAAACGATGAGCGAGGGGATGATGCTCATATCAATGATACCTTATTCAAAAGTCTAAAATCTACTTCCACCACCCTCTCTTTGGACCTAGCCGATCAAATTATACCCATCTAGGGACAACAATGTTATTGTACAACTTGAAAGCAAAGTTTTGCATGTCAAACGCATGTTTCTCGACAATATTTAGGTAACTGATCATCATCAAGTCCCTTATAATTTGAGAAATCTTGTCACAGAATCAACATTAAAAACAATCGATTTTATGAACGTTAAATAACATTGTACATTTCTATTTTCCACTAACTACAGGTTATTCAAAGATAAGGTTCTTTCGAGTGATAATGTCTTGCCCAGTAGCTGCGAAGAGGCAAAGAAAATGTTGAAAATATTGGGTGTTGAATACATATCATATCATGCATGTCTGAATGATTGTATTCTATATAGAGGAGACTATGCAGACAAAGAGATATGTCTGAAATGTGGGCATGACAGATATCATAAATCAAATAAAAAGGGTAAATCACATGGTACTCCTCATAATATATTGAGGTGCATGCCTATAATCCCAAGGATTCAAAGGCTATTTCGTTGCAAAGAATTAGCTACGTTGCAGGGATGACATACCTCGCACATAAGTGAGTCAGAAGTTATGCAAATCCAAACAAATTCAATAGCCATGAAGCTTGTAGAGGATACATGACCCAAAATATTCAAGGATGAAGTACAAAGTCGGTGACTCAGGATAGCCATGGACGGAGTCAACCCATATTCCCTCCAAAACACCAACTATTTCTTTTGGCTTGTACTAGTGATCAATAAAAATATTCCCCTCGTGGTTGTCCGTGAAGAATTAACATCTGATGGTGGCTCTTGTAGTCCCTGGTAGAAAACAATTTAATAATTTGGATGTCTACGTACAACCATTGTTAGATGAATTGAAGGAATTATGGGAAGGGATACATGTATACGATGTATCAAGACCCATCGCAACAGAGAGGAATTTTACATTCTATGACATGTGTGTTTACACCACACATGATTATCTAGGCTTAGGAGTTTGCTCTGGTAAATTGCATGCTTATTGATTTGTTTATATAAGTAACAATATTTTTTGGCATATTTAATTCGTTGCGATTGTTCTGGACTTCGACGCTAACATGCTCTATTGTATACATTAATAATTTCACAGGTGTTGTAACAAAAGGCTATCATGGATGTAAATGTTGTGGACCTTCTCTGAAGGCTAGGTGGTCCAACCACCTACGAAAGCCAGAGTACGACTACTCCAGGGTATTCCTCCCAGAACAACACCCTTATAGAAGAGCAACATTTGCTTTCAATGGTAAACCAGAGAGATCCCAAAGGCTTGCAATAATGACACCAACACAATCGCTTAGAGCATATGAGAGAGAGAAGGAGAAGGAGATTACATAAATATTAGATTCAAATGGGGAGCCTATGTTTGATGATCCAGAATTCTTCGACACCTATGTTGAGAAATTTTCCATTGGGATGAAAAAGAAATCTATCTTTTATGAGCTCCCATATTGGGAGCATATTAATGTTGCCCACTTACTAGATCCCATGCATATATTTAAAAATGTTTCATCGTCTTTATGGAGGCACGTATCATCAAAAGAAAGTGACACATTGGATGTTAGGAGAGATATTATTTCTTCAAAAAGTAAAAAAAAACATTGGCCAAGAAAAGAAAGTAGAGGAGAGGTTGGTCCCTCTTGGTCTTTCAAAGAAGGTGATGTCCCATGGATATTGAAGAAAGTTGATCTTTCTTTGGCAAAGGAAGTTATATTGGGTGTGAAGGTGCCTTCTTTATATGGGTATTCACTACGGCGCAGCTTCACTTTGGAACACCATTTGTCGGGGTTAAAATCACATGACCATTTAAACATTCTAAGCGTACATATGTCAAAAACATGATTTTATTATTTGTTTTATAAATGCATTCTATGGGATAAAACATAATTAATTTTGTATGTGTTTACTTTGCAGTGTCATTATCCTCTGGTGGTGCATGGGTGTGTGAACCATGACTTCCCTTAGGACCTATGACGTGCCATATCTAAGTTATCTACATTTGTATCTTGGATCACATAAAAGGAGATTCACATGGCTAGCATTCCACGGTGGCGTCAATAGATAGTTGAGATTGTTTGTATGTTTCAGAAGGAACTGTCGGCAAGTTTCATGGACTTTCAAGTTCATCTTCTAATTCACCTAGTATATGAGGTTGAATTATTCAGAGTTGTCTCCTGTCGTTGGATGTTCTTCTTAGAGAGGTACATAAAGAAATTGAAAGGAATTTTTCTACAAAGGGAAAAATCAGAGGGGTCTATGGCAAAGGGGTACATATCATATGAGTCTTTCTATTATTCCAGTGAGTACATAGCGCAGATCAACAACACATTAGGTGAAATGATTTGGGATGACGAAAGGGATGAAGACAAAATAGAAGGGGAGCTTCTGAAAATGAACAGAAAAAGGTGCTTGATAAAGAGTAAGTGACTTATCATTTGTCAAATTTATACATAGTAACTATTCACATTAAACTTCATAATGTACATTTTGATCTGATACGTACTATATGTCGGTTTGATTTCATGAATATATATATATATATATCAACAAATTCAGAAATTGATGTCATTAATAAATTCATTATTTACAATTCGTAGGCAACACAGTCATGGGTTGCATTGTACAGATAGAAGAGGAGGAAATGGGACAACGACATGAAACAATTTAGACGGTTGAATGGTAGAAGCATGTTTTATCCTAATCATTTAAAATAAAATATGTCAATGACATGCCCCAACAGTTGGGTTGTTGACCAAGTCAGAGAGAAATACAGTGCATCTGGTCGTTACCCACGTTCTTAAGAGGATGCACTAAACATGGGGATTGGGTGCAACAACTCGGTAATAATCTATTTGTGTACATTTTGTAACATTTAAATGCAACTTTGAACTATAACATCTATATTTTATATTTTATTGGTCGACTTATTATACACATGACACAGTGATTTTTTCACTTTTTTATAGGTGCATTTGTTCCCATCTATGTGGGCATATGGACATCATTTTTGCACAGAGGATGTCGGCGATGGACGCATGACACAACACCGTGGAGTGGAATTCGAGTTCAACCAATCTAGTCGTGTTAGCCATCGCGATCAAAACCTAATACGAGGGATGTTAGGTTATGTTGGAAAGATACAAGAGATCATTCAAGTGGACTTCTCTTCTTTTCAATGTGTTATTTTTAGGTGCAAGTGGTGGGAGACCTTTGATCATAATAATGTAAAGGAAGATCGCAATAGTGGGTTGATATGTATCAACTCTAGAAAGATGTGGGATGAAGGTAAGGAGCATTATGTTTTCCCAAAACACTACAACCAAGTGTTTTTTGACCTGGATGTGTTGGATAGGGATTGGTGGTTCGTATTAAGACATGACTCTAGATCAAAACATATTTTTGAGAACAATAGTGTTATCATGCCAAGCGAGGAAGATAATTAGGGTGATGACAACAAAGAGTGATATGTACATGTTTTATTTCATCTTTAATATTGTTGTTGTATATTTTTGTTATATTCTTTGTTTCGCTAATTATATTGTTCTTTGTTCATCTTCTGACAGGGGAAATGTTAAGTTAATTATAACAAATCTTTGAACAATTTTAGTTGGTTAACAGTCAGTTTGATCTGTAATGTGTTTTTCTTTCAAATTATTTGTGATTGAATGGAACGATTGTTATTTGAACATATTTATACATCGTTTCATATATTTAAAAATGTTTCATCTTCTTTAAGTATTTCCAATTGTGAAATTCTGAAAAATGTTAAATGCCCACTTGAACTTTTAATGGGATATGAAATTCTACTTTTTATGTTGATATAATTAGATGTAATGATATGGTTGATATGCATGTTTAACAATACAAATTTTTTGAGGATATGTTAACATGATGATTCAAAAACTGAGTTTATGTTCATTTATTTTGTAGATTTAAAAGTAAGATTAACTAAAAAAATGTGGTTTATAATTAAAAAATTAAATTTATAATATGATTTTGTGATAATTTGGTTTTTAACTAAAGTAGTGTTTGTTAGTTTACATACTTTTATCATTGTTTTTGAAAATATTTATAAAATGATGCCCCCAATGTTGAGTAAAACCACAATTAATGAAGTAATTTAAATTTGATAGCAATCAACTTACAAAATAATGACAAAAATAACAATAAGAAGATTTTCATCCATAAAATTTTAAATCCAATAGAATGATTATCATTGGAGATCATAACTTTTTATAATAACATTTTTTATTGTATAAGAGTCTATTCAAAAAGAGTAATTAGAACAATGGAAAATAATATTTATTCATATGTAATTTGTTTTTTGAAAAAAAAAATTAGTTAGAATGAATATGTATAATGACTATCTATGCAATTATAGTTTCAATTTTATAATTACAGTTTCAACCATATTGAACTTTGTAATTTATAAGAATAAACATGATGATGATGACCATCTTATAACAAACATAAACAACATCTAAAATACACATTTATATTCACTAACTAACACCATCTAATTATATATACCTCTAGCACATATAAACATCATTAATAAGCTAGCACATCATATCTAATAATTTAACAGGGCATCATCATTGTGATCGCATCTAACAAAAGACAAGCATTTTCTAACATCATCATCACACACATGTAACAAACATCATTTAACATACTCTATCAAGCACATTTAACAAACATATCTAACATGACCTAACAATATACACATCAACATATAAATTAAGTACATCATAAACATGATCAATAATAATAAAAAAACATCATATATATATATATATATATATATAATATATACATCATGAACAAGTCAAATAACTGATATAACATATCTGGTCCAGCCAATGGGATAATCTACATATCTACAGCAGTAGTGGAGGCTTGATCTGTAGTGGAAGATGATGGATGAAAAATAGGTCATGCCTGCTCATCTAGGTTAGGTGAAAGAGGAGGAATAGGTTCGATATGCTCATCTAGGTGAGATGAAAGTGGAGGAGGAGGAGGAATATGTGTTGCCTCCTCATGATCTGGGTGAGTTGAAGGAGGAGGAGGAGGATGAGGATGTGGAGAAGGATGATCATGACCACCATCATCAATTGATGGGGTACTAGAGGAATGGGTCGTATTGGAAGAAGAGTTGTGCCTATCATCGGGAACAATCCTCACTTCTAGTAGCCTAGCAGCTCCGATAATATGATGCATAAGAGGCATCAAATCATGCGACATCTCCCTCCAAAGATCCAAGGGCATAGGATCTGCCCTCACATTAGGGTAGGGCAGACTCCCACCTCAGTCAAAAGTGTAGAGAGTCGGTCGCCTAACTCCAACCTGAATTTGGTATCGGGCCTACGACGCATGTCGTCGGGTATCTGCACCGAAGGACCCTGACTTATCCCGGCCTTGAGCATCATCTCCTCATCATCATCCGTTGGGGGAGGAGGCACGTACCCAATGAAAGTTCCAATATCTGCATAATATATAGTACAAAACAATAATTACATAATTAATTCATTAAACAAATTAAGAAAACAAGTTAAAGAAAGTGTTAGAATTAATTTTATTCTAATTAAGTAAGACAATAAAATGAAACTATATTAATTTAAACAAAACACTAATATTACCTCTATCATCCGGTGACTCATATGGTGTGAAGAGGATGTTCAGACATCCTGGCCAATCCAAACCCACCATGTAAGGACATGATACCATGACAAACTTGTGATCCACCGCACTACCTAGTATCCCCAGTGTGTCTGGGGAAATCTTGGTCGGAAACTATGGCTGACCCCTCTCGGGCATCATCTCCCCCCAGATGTGCATCCCCACATGAGTCCTCGGCCTAGCAGGCTAACTGACAAAATTCGGCCTCGTCTCTAGAAACCTCTCAAAAAATAAGCAAAATAGCTTTGAGGCAAAAGGGAAGTTCGACCTCCCACATATCATAGCACGACATCTGTCTAGCGCTATACAAAACTACCACAAAAAAATGGCAGACCAGGTGCATGATCTAGACCCACACGAAAAGTCTGTTGATGGACATCACATTGACAAATTAGATGCAACAACAACCCAGAGTGCCCCTTAAGGGATGTAGTCTCCTCGTAGTATTTAAATAGGCCTACATTCCTCAAGAGAACATGAGTCACTACAGTAATAGGGAGAGGATACAAATCCCTCTCCCTCTACCTCGCTTCCCATTCATGTACAACATTGTATAGGTCCACCCTCTGTTGTTGTTGTTTCTTCTCTCTCTGCTCACGTCTTTACCTTGCAGCTCCGACGATATGACACATCTCCCTCCAAATATCTAAGAACGTAGGATCTTCCCTGATGTCTCGCATTAGGGCAGGGCAGACCCCCACCTCAGTCAAAAGTGCAGAGAGTTGGCCGCCCAACTCCAACCTAAATTTAGTATCAAGCCTATGGTGCATGTCATTGGGTATCTGCACCCGAGGACCCTGACTCACCGTGGCCTCATGCATCATCTCCTCATCATCATTTGTTGGGGGAGGAGGCACGTACCCAATGAAAGTGTCAATATCTGCAAAATATATAGTACAGAACAATAATTACATAGTTAATTCATTAAACAATTTAATAAAACAAGTTAAAGGACGTGTTAGAATTAATGTTATTCTAATTAAGTAAGACAATAAAATGAAACTATATTAATTTAAACAAAACACTAATATTACCTCTATCATCTGGTGGCTCATCTGATGTGAAGAGGATGTTTGGACATCCTCACCAATCCAAACCCACGTAAGGACACGACACAATGATGAACATGTCATCTATCGCACTACCTAGTAGCCCTAGTGCTTGTGGGGAAATCTTGGCCGAAAACTTTGGCTCACCCCTCTTGGGCATCAACTCCCCCCACATGTGCATTTGCACATGAGTCCTTGGCCTAGCAAGATGACGAACAAAAGTTGGCCTCATCTCTAGAAACCTCTCAAAAAATAAGCAAAACAACTTTGAGGCAAAAGGGAAGTTCAACCTCCCACGTATTATAGCATGACATCTTTCTAGCGCTATACAAAACTGCTGCAAAAAAATGGCAGACCAGGTGCATGATCTAGACCCACACGAAAATCCTGTTGATGGACATCACATCGACGAATCAGATGCACCAACAACCCGGATTTCCCCTTAAGGGATGTAGTCTCCTCATAGTACTTAAGGAGTCCTACATTCCTCAAGAGAACGTGATTCGTTGTGGTAATAAGGCAAGGGTACAAATCCTTCTCCCTCTCCCTCACCTCCCATTCGCGTACAACATTGTACAGGTCCACCCTCTGCTACTGTTGCTCTCTTTGCTCACGTCTATGTCTGGAAGCTTCGATGATATGACACATAAGAGACATCAAATCATGTGGCATCTCCCTACAAAGCTCCAAGAGTGTAGGATCTACCCTGATGTCTCGCATTAAGGCAAGGTAGACTCCCACCTTAGTTAAAAGTGCAGAGAGTCGGTCGCCCCACTCCAACCTGAAATTGGTATCGGGCCTACAATGCATGTCGTCGGGTATCTGCACCCGATGACCCTGACTCACTGTGGCCTCAGGCATCATCTCCTCATCGTCATCTACTGGGGGAGGAGGCACGTACCCAATGAAAGTGTCAATATCTGCAAAATATATAGTACACAACAATAATTACACAGTTGATTCATTAAACAATTTAATAAAACAAGTTAAAGAACATGTTAGAATTAATTTTATTCTAAGTAAGTAAGATAATAAAATGAAACTATATTAATTTAAACAAAACATTAATATTGCATCAATCATATGGTGGCTCATCTTGTGTGAAGAGGATGTTCAGACATCCTCACCAATTCAAACCCACATAAGGACACGACACCATGACGAACATGTGATCTGTCGCACTGCCTAGTAACCCCAGTGCATCTGGGGAAATCTTGGCTGGAAACTCTAGCTGACCCCTCTTGGGCATCATCTCCCCCGACATGTGCATCCGCACATGAGTCCTCGACCTAGCAGGATGACAAACAAAGTTTGGCCTCGTCTCTGGAAACCTCTCAAAAAATAAGAAAAACAACTTTGAGGCAAAAGGGAAGTTCGACCTCCCACGCATCATAGCACGACATATGTCTAGTGCAATACAAAACTGCCGCAAAAAATGGGTAGACCATCAGATACACCGTGACCTTTGTACCAACGAATCAACATAATACAAAAGAGGGCAGATAATGTGTTTCCCATCACTGTTAAAGTGGGCTATGGTAGTCACTAAAAATGAGAGTCACCTAACCTCCTCTGCATTGAAAGAGGTGATTTTCAGTTGTCCACCAGACACCTGAAAATCAACTAGGGATAATACATCAACCCTAATATATTGCTAAGAGTACATGAGTTGAATCTCATTTGCAACACCTACTAGGACATCTAGGAACTGGGGAAAATCCCCCCTCCTCTTGGATAGCCCAGTGATAAAGTAAATAGCATCCTCAATGGTATGGTACCACTAATCTGAACTCACATGGAAAGTGTGTCGATGGAAATCACATCGACGGATCATATGCACCAACAACTCAGAGTGCCCCTTAAGGGATGTAGTCTCCTCATAGTACTTAAGGAGGCTTACATTCCTCAAGATAACATGAGTCGTTGCAGTAATAGGGTGAGGGTACAAATCCCTCTCCCTCTCCCTCACCTCCCATTCCCATACAACATTGTACAAGTCCACCCTTTGCTCCTCCTGTTGCTGCTCTCTCCACTCACGGCTCTGCATGATTAACGTGTGAAATACATCAACCTCACTCATACATAAAACAAAAATCAAAAAAATCTATTGAATGGTAAATTTATCTATAAATATGGAAAATAACTTCCTTCAAAAAATAAGTTAGTTGCATTACCGGTGCGCCCAAAAAATAGTCACGCATCGTCGACAGTGCGTATATATTGTGAGCACTGTCCATGGTGCAACAATGTAAACTATCGCACCAAACAAAATATATTCTACTATGTTATGTAGTGTGTTGGAAAACAGTACCGCACCGGGGCACTACACTACAACACATACTCCCTGGTGTGTTACATTTATCCTATGCACTGCTTAAACCAAAACACAAAATAAAATCTTAACGCACATAAAAAATTATTTAGAAATTAGAAAAAAAACGGTGTGTATACGTTCACTACACACACCACTGTGTGTAACAAAATTCGATGCACTGTCACATAAACTTTTCCAAATTTCTGAGTACGGAACATTTTGCGATGCATTCTAGTCATTACTATCGCACCACGTATGGTGCCACCAAAAAATTTACGGGGTGCACCGC
>JASDQU011026981.1:18513-31903 GCA_032191745.1 Picea mariana | reverse complement strand
TAGGAAGGGGGTTTTGTTAATGACTGTTATGAGGGAGAGTGGCCTTGACATCCATCAACTTCCCTGAGAAGTCTAATTTTCCTTGGTGGTATCATGGTCTATCATGGGGTTGTAGCGAGGAATAGTGCAACTAATCCTCTGGTTGGGTGGAAAAGCACTCACCCCGTAACACATGTATTTCCCCTAGCCTGTAAACATAATTATATTTTGCTAAAATACTATGGAAAAACCTATTATGATGAAAATATTTACATTATTAATTTTAAAAAGGAAAATTTTGAACAACTGCTAAAGGGTATTTCCTACATAGGTTATGATGCTATGAGAAGGAAATAGTGAATAAATTTCCCTTTCCAATTTAAAATTCAAGAAAAATACAGATTGCCCATTTTTCTAGAATTGTAGTTAATGGAGGAGGTTGGTAGTTGAACTATCATCTTCCCAAAATTATGAAAGGGAATGAGGGTTGTACCAAAACTTCCTTGCCTCATAATCATATGAATAAAAGTACCCATCTAGATGATTATGGGTTGATGCACGANAATTGGGGGATTTGACCCACAAAATATTGTTGAAGAAGGCAAGAGAGAAGGAAAAATCACAAGCAACCAAGAGGAAGAGGACACACGAATGGGTCTGAGGACCAATAGAGAAGAAGAGAGAGCATGCGAGGCTCTCTAGTTCTAAGGAAAAGAACTGAGAACTAAGTTTTTTTGGTTACATGAATGCTTGGACAATGTTTTCTAATAAAGTTGATAAATGAAGTTGCAGTGATTTAGTGAACAATCCTAGCAGACTCCCTTTCTTGGTGGATGGAAAATTGGTCTGCCAAGTTCCTGTGGGAAAAGGATAGTAACATTTTCCCCTTGTTGTTGTTGAGATCAAGTAGAATCCATCTCATGGAATCATGATATAACTAGGGGGTGGCTAGTGGAGGAATACTCCAAGAGAAATTGTGCCTATGGTTGGGTGGAAAAGGGAACCCCTTTCAGTAGTTTCCAACTAATTTCCAGTTTTAGATAAGTGTCACTCTGATTTTTTATGTTGTCTTGGTTGTTTTGTTGTAATATGCATTTTGTTCTTGAGATATATGATGGAAAATTCTTGTACCTTGCTTGAATGGTAGAATTTGTGGCTCTAATGGCCTAGCGTCCTGGGAAATTGGAAGCAAAGATTGAATATCATATTTTGTAGGTGACTTTCTTCCTACCTCTATTTAGAGAAGGAGAATTGTTAGTAATGAGTTTTAAATGAATTTGGAAGCATAAGACTTTTACTCCTTTGTTGGTTGGAAAGTCCTCAAGGGAATATCTAGGGACCAAACCTGGAAGTATAGAGTTGGGGAAGACTCTATGGGATAACTTTGAACCTATCAATTCCTTAGAATTACCGTAGTCCTATTACATGATTTGGATTTTGAAGTGAAAGGCACTTCCTTCAAACCATTATCCCTAGTGACTACAGGCTCAAGTACGCGACCTTAACCAAATCTCAGATAAGATCTAAGAGTGTATCCCTCATGATCTTGTCAAATCCCCATATGACCAGGACCCTGGAACCCTACACTACACAAAAAGGGAGCTAAGCCTTTTGGGCTTTGAGACTTCATAGGTCTGGGACTTCGAGATGTTGGAACCTCACAACATTCAAATCCCGTTGAAGGAAACCTATCGAAACAGTGATCGGACTGTTGACCAAAAAATTGTGGTTTCCTGTCTGTTACCATGAGATCCGCTTTATCATTAATCCTTAACCAACTTATCAGACGTGAAGTTACATGAGTCATTGATCCAAGAAACATCAGGATCTTTCTTGACCGTTGGATATACACTACAGTAAAATTTGGCATTGACCTACTCTGGGAGTGAAAAGGTGTTAAATAGTTAGAATTCTCGAATGGAGAAGTCATGAAGTAATGCGAGACGTATATATAAGGGTCCTTCGAGACACTTCTCGATTGTTAGATCGCATATAGTGGAAGGATAAAGTAAGTGGTATCATTAACCAACAAGAAGCATTCATCCCCACTTTATGACCCCTTCGATAGGTAATCCTTCGGGGAATCAAAGGGTTAAGAATGGTAAGGGTTGCAAACTTGTGAATCCCTGGAGTGGAAAAATCTAGCCAACCTTAGATTGTGGGGAAGAATTCATGAGCAATGTGAGTCATTGATCTAAGGATCCTTTGGGTACCCTTCCCAACCGTTCGATCAACTAGTGGAAGGACAACATAAATACTTTAGTGAAGTCTTACTCAGGGAGTTCAGAACTTCGGAACTTGAGACTCCGGGGCCCCGTGAGATTTGACATGTTGGTGCTTAGGCTAAATGATAAAGCATCAAAGGATGGAGTATGTGGTGAGTAATTTCAGAATCTTCAAAACTCTAGGACTTTGGGAGATTCAAGGATATAGGAGAGTGTGTTAAGCGTCAAAGCGATGAATTTCCCTTGTTATAGTGTCCAGTTCCAATTGAAATGGACCACATACACCATGATGATGTGGCATGCCTGGATAGTTCCATGTGGCATCGTAGGAGTGGTCTCAAGTTAGGTGTGGGACCCCCACACCTTGTCAAGTATAAACCTTGTGTCAAGTGCAAACAATTCTCAACCGTCGGATCTAAGGGTGGATCGATCCCCACCATAGATTTTGGAGTGAAAGGAGACTTTGGGAATTCAGGTCTCTAGAGATGTTGGATAATTGTACAAGAACGATGGAGGGACGAAGGCCCGGTATTCGTGAAGACTGAGAGATATCCCCTGCAACTTCCCCTCCAGTGGTCATGCCATTGCTAAAGGATGACGATCGAGGTCGAGTTAGTACCAGATGGGATGGTACAAATGAAGTTGAGCCACATGGCCTTTGACCAACGATACCCCGAAAAATTTCAAGGAGCCATAACTTTTGACTCAGAACTTGGTTTTGGGCAAGTTTATAGTCATTAGAAATATCTTGGAGAGAAGAAGGCAATGGTGCCCTTAATCGAGGAACTCAGAGAAGGTGTAGGAAGGAAAACAAATTATACCCCATCCCTTAAAAGGGTACTTAGGGGTTGGGTGTGTGACAGAGTCATATCAAAGTAGGAAACAACACTTAGCATGCTTGGGATGATGAAAGAGTCGAACAAAGTTTCTTAGAAAACTTTTAAGGGGGAGGGAATCCTACCCTACTATATTTATTAGAGCATGATTCAAACACCAGGCTTGGGTGGGTCGAAGAAAATTAACAAAAATAACTTAGCAAGGTTAAGACAAGAATTTTGAAAGTGTTTACTTCCACAAGGAGATTATTTGCATAAGATCCTCGAGGAGGAGGATTGCAGAGTGAAATTCTGTTGAGAATTTACTCAAAAACAAAAATTGAATCGTGCTAGATTGTAGCAAAAGAATTATATCATTGTTTTTGGGGAATGATAGCCACTCCTACAAGAGTGGGATTATGTTGATAGACACTAATAACAATACTTGGATGCGAATGGCATAAACCTGTTATTAGGATACTTGAGTCCAAGGAGAGAATGGACTAAATAGGTTGTAAAGTAGCCTACGAATGTGGGGTTATGAAGCCTCTGGTAATCACAATTGCTTCTTAAATAAGAGATTATGCCTTGTAAGTATAATTACCCATGACTAGAGGCATTATGGAAATATGTGAGGTTAGCTTACTTGACATGTCATAACTAAAAACCTTCTATTGGGATAATCCCCTTTTTGCAAAATAAAAGGATTCCTACGGACTGAGAATAACCTTCATGAAATACGTAAAGTGACATGAGAAAGTTCAGGAGCTCATGGCTATGCTAAGGGACTGTATATCCCTAATAACTTAAGGGTGTGTCTATGCAAGAGGTAAGAAAGTGGAATATTTCTTCACTGCATGCATAGGTGAAATTCTTGGTGGAGGAGGACATGTTGAAATGCATATGGAAAAGATTGAGCATGCATATAACATGCATATATATACTTTTTATAGTCTGTCATTGGATGTGAAATGTTGATGATGTTGATTACGTATTACCTTATGAGGATAAGGTAGAATGGTTAATGAAATGTTGGTCCTGAATGTTGTAAAGGAAGTGTTGGGGCATTTCTAGATGACCAATGGGTCAGATTGACATCCAAAGGTGTATGGTAGCCATATATGTATGGATTGGTGTGCTCGAGTTTTAGTGAGAGGGAATATATGAAAGGATTTCCTTGATAAAAAGGTTTGTTGACCAAGAATGGTTTAAGGCATGAAGATAAGCTTGATAAGTTGTCGTGTTTCCTTGGGCACTGTTGGAATTGCCCAGATGGTATTTTTGGGTTGTTGAAGAATTTTATAGTAGTTGAGGCAAGAGCATTTTTGTTGTTGGTTGTAGTCATATGGAAAGGTAAACATAGTTATGAATATGTTTGTGAGACTTGTCATGTGTATATCATGTGAATGAATATAAACTCTCAATCGAGAGGGAAACATGGTGTTGAGTAATCCTATGAGAATTTTTATAAGAATGGTTGTAAAATCTCTAGGAGGAAGGATAAGGAATTTTTAAATGTCCATGTGTGTTAATGACATGGAAAAAGGTGCAAGCAATGAACTTGCATGCTGAATATTTATCTATGTTTGTATATGCTTGAGTGCATGGAATGAATGTGTTATAAGGTTTCCCAGTATGGAGACTGATATTAAGACCAAATAGATATGAATGAATGATATAAAATTTGCAAGTGATGCACATGTATGATGTATGAGTATATGTATACTAAAAGTATAATATGACTACCTGATCAAGTAGGACGTGAGGAAAGATGTGTACTTTCCAGATTTGAGCAATGCCATGGATGCATGGTTAACCATATGTTGGAGGGTATGATTATATCGACGGAATAACAAGATGAGGATGGTGTGTCCCATTTCCTTAGGAAAAGATAGAGTAGATTGTTGAAAGAATAAATGAGCATGAATTCTCTGTTGTCATGATAAAAGGGAAACATGATTATTCCTTTGAGGATTGCATTAGAATGATTGTGGACCATCAGGAGTGAAATGATTTTAAATTAAAGATGCAAGTGAGGTGTAGAGTATGTCTATGGTACACACACATAGACTTATGATGATGCATGTGGGTAAGTGCATTATGAATGTAAGTTAACAGAATAATGAACATGTGTGGATGAAATATATAGATGCATAATAAAGATGCATGTTTATATCCCTTATAGAATTTTGAGTAATCCTCTAAAATAATGAAGCTAAGGCCACTCCAGATAGTGATGGGTGTGCAATGAAAGAGTTGCATGATGAAGGAGTTCCTTGTGGAGGAACTGTGTAAATACATTGTTAGGAGAACAAAATCACGACCTTAATGATTGTTGAGAATTGGGCAGTGGGATGCAAGCCTATCTATATAAGGATCCTGGATTACATTCTAAAACATAATGCATGAATGTAATACTAAAAATGAACATTGACCTCTCTGATGACCAAATGGTAAAGTTCCTAATGCATAGGTTCATAATTTGTTGTGAACAAAAATCTTGTTGATTGTAGCATGTTGATTTATCCAAGAAGGTTAAGGTGAAACTAATCAAGACTGCTCAAGGAAAAGAGAAGGAAGATATCAATGAGGAATAGATTGCAGAAGGAGAAAAGGAGGAGTACTTTTCTCACTTTAAAACTATGAATTGATTAACATAGTTGTGAGCCTTAAAAGAATAGTTGTGGAAACAAGTACAACTGGTGAAAGGAAAATAAAAAAATAAAGTATGTTTAAATGATCAGGCTTGGTTGAGCCATGATAACTCAGTTGAACTGAAAATTTCCAGACTATGTAGGAGGATATTGGACAAAGGGAAGAGTCCCTTGACTCCTTTCTCGTTGTTTATTGTGTTTCTTTGGGATGAGAAATTGATATGCCAATACATGTAAATGTTTTTGGCATGAGAATGTTGATAGCAGCATGAGTGTAGAGACAACTGAAAAATTGATTGTGATTGCACTCAAAAAATTTAAGGGTAATGTGATACAACACATATAGATATGTTGGGGCATATCTGAAAATGTTTTACTGATTTAAATACATGCATTTTAATTAATAGGACAATTGACATGATTTTGAACGTGATAATGAATTTTTTGTGTAGGAAATGATTGGAGTTGTTGGGAAAGGATAGGTGCCAATGGTAGACAACCTATGCTAAAGGATAAATGCAAAAAGGATGGTGTTGAAAATTTTTGAAGGGACTTTGGAATCCCCATGGAGCACCACTGATGAGGTAAAAAACAAAAAAAGAGTGTTGGAAGCCATAACAAGTATAAAAATGTTCATGCCTATGAGGCATAAGGTATGAAGGGATTGGGTAAGAATCCCTTCTGAAATATTTTATTATTTTAATGATGTGTAATTGAATTTGAGTGGTTGTTGGATGCCATTGATACCCAAGAAGGGTATGATTTAGGAAAGGAACCCGAAGAATAGAGAAAGGAATCTCTAGTAGTCAAGGATGATTGGAATCCCTGCAAGAAAATTCATGAACAAGTGTCACAAATACATTGACCAATCAAGAGTGATTGAGAACAAAGGTGCTCATAGGAAACACATTTAATTGAATGCATTGAGGAAATTCATGCTTGCATAAGGGGGCAAACAATAAACTTCCCATTAAAGAAGGAGGACCTTCTAATACTCTACTTGGATTGTAAAGGTGTCAAATAAGGAAGTTGGTGGCCATGATTATTGTCACCATTGGCTACCAGTAAGGGAAAATAAAGTGTTTAGATGCAACCATATGAAAATTGGGTTTCATATTATAATATGTTAAATAGAGGACATGATTAGTTTGTAGAAGGAAGCACAGTCCTGCTGTAATAACAAACGAGAATTAATAAGCCTTATGGTGAAGAGGTTGGTTGAGCTCCCACACACCATGGCAAAGTGCTTGTCATAAAAAGTGGAAAACTTGAAATCAATGCAAGGGTGCATTGGGTATGAATGTGGCCATGAACATTGGAAAAATTACTAAAGTCATTTGATATTTGAATTGCATTTTGAAAATTTGGTATGCTGAAATTACACATGCATAAATAATGATATTTAATTTTTCTTTGTACCATTGAATAAATGAAAATGATTTGACTGTTAGTATGCACAATTTTGAAGATATAATGTGCATGAGAACTAACAACTGGTTTGGCTATGTGAAGATGGAGTTGCAGGAAGAAGGGTCTTGGATATGGAAGTAGAAATAAGCCCATAAGGAAGACCAATGCATGTTGAGACAAACTTCTATGGGAAGGAAAATCCCATACTTGTGAATCTAGTTCCTGTGTGGAACATATCTGAAAATAAAATGTGGAATTTGGAAATCTGTGGGTGACAAATTTGCAAGAAAGTTTTTGAATTGGAATTGATGATAACATCTCACGGTTACTGTATACATGTGATACAGGTGAGCTGAAATATTTGTCCTGGAGGGGAAGAGAATGGTTTTCAAGATGGAAATCATGGAAACAAGCTATTGTTGTGACATGAAAACCCTGTGATAAGCCATGATCGCCATAGAATATGTTATGTTGTTGTAACACAGACCGAAGGGATGCCTTGACATAGAAATTTAGAGGGACGCCTCAAGTTTAAGACTTGATGAAGTCTCTAAAACTCTTCTTGTGTGAGAAATCCTTGGAAATGAAAGATGGATCACCCGAGGGACTGTATAACAGAGAAGGGGATGCCTGAGCCTAGGCCTAGAGGGAGAGTGACCGCAAGGAAAAGGAGACTTCGATAATTCTTGTAAAATATTGGTTGGGATCATGCATGCAATGGGTATGTCAAGGAAAACAATGGGCCAAGTTAGTAAGACAACCAACTAGATGCGGATCCATGAAATTGCACAGATAAGTATTGTGTTGATCTGTGAATATTTCCTCTTGAGTTCTGAACAACATTAAATTTTTTTTGCATGTAATTTTGATTAATATGATTGTTGCTTGAAATTATTGTAGGCATGTGACAAAGTCCAAGAGTTTGGAATGGACCAGATCAAGAAAGAGGAACAACATTGTTGAAGCAACTATAATAAGAAGACATGATTGGTGTTGTTGAGATGCAATGAACATAGAGGATGGTGTTTCTTTAAATGGGATTAGGCGATTGTAACACCCCTATTTCCCCCAGCCTGTAAACATAATTATATTTTTCTAAAATACTATGGACAAACATGTTATGATGAAAATATTTACGTTATGAATGTAAAAAGGAAAATATTGAAAAATTGTTGAAGGGGATTTCCTACATAGTTTATGATGCCATGAGAAGGAAGCAGTGAGGAAATTTCCCTTGCCAATTTAAAATTCAAGAAAAAATTAGATTTCCCATTTTTCTAGAATTGTAGTTAATGGAGGAGGTTGGTAGTTGAATTATCATATTCCCACAATTATGAAAGGGAATGGAGGTTCTACCAGAACTTTCTTTCCTCATAAGCATAGGAAGAAAATTACACATCTAGAGGATTCTTGGTTGACCCACGAATTGGGAGATTTGACCCACGAAATCTTGTTGAAGAAGGAAAGAGATAAGGAAAAAACACGAGTAGAGAAGAGGAAGAGGACAGACGAATGGGTCCAAGGAACAATAGAGGAGAAGAGAGAGCGTACGAGGCTCTATGGTTCTTAGGAAGAGAACTGAGAACTAATTTTTTCTAGTTACAAGAGTGCTTGGACTTTTTTTCTAATCAATATGATAAATGGCGTTACAATGATTGAGTGAATAATACTAGCAGACTCCCTTGATTGGTGGATGGAAAACAAGACTGCCAGGTTCCTGTGGGAAAATGATAGTAAACTTTGTCTCTTGTTGTTGTTGAGATCAAGAAGAATCCCTCCTATGGCATCATGATATAGCTAGGGGGTGGAAAGTGGAGGAATACTCCAAGAGAAATTGTGCCTATGGTTGGGTGGAAAAGGGAAGACCTTTCAACAATTGCCAACTAATTTTCAATTTCAGATAAGTGTGACTCAAAGTTTTTATGTTGTCTTGGATGTTTTTTTGTAATATGCATTTTTTTCTTGAGATAGAGGATGAAAAATTATTTTACTTTGCTTGAATGGTAGAATTTGTGGCTTTGATGGCCTAGTGGCCTGGGAAATTGGAAGCAAAGCTTGAATATCATATTTTGTAGATGGTTTTCTACCTACCTCTGTTTAGAGAAGGAGAATTGTTAGTAATGAGTTTTAAATGAATTTGGGAGAATAATACTTTGACCCCTGTGTTGGTTGGAAAGTCCTCAAGGGACTATCTAGGAACCAAACATGGAAATATAGAGTCCGGGAAGACTCTATGGGATAAATCCTAACCTGTAAATCCCTTATAATTATTGTTGTACTGTTATAGGATTTGGATTCTAAAGTGAAAGGTGCTTCCTTCAAACCATTATCCCTAGTGACCACAGGCTCAAGTCCATGACCTTAACCAAATCTCAAATAAGATCTAAGAGTGTAGCCCTCAGGGGCTTGTTAAAGCCCCATATGACCATGACCTGTCACCCTGGAACTTTGGGCTATGAAAAAAGGAGCTAAGCCCTCCGAGATTCGGGACTTAGAAGGTACAAGACTTTGAGATGTTGGAACATCACAACATTCAAATCCTACCGAAGGAAACCTGTCGAAATAGTGACTGGACAGTTGACCAACAACTGGTGGTTTCCTATCCATTTTCATGAGATCCTCTTTATCATTAAACGCTGACCAACTTCTTGGCCACGAAGTTATGCGAGTCGTTGATCCAACAAACATCGAGATATTTCCTGACTGTTGGATTTACGCTACGGTCAAATTCGATGTTGACCTACTCCGGAAGTGAAAGGGTGTTAAATGGTCAGAATCCCCGAATATCAAAGTCACGAAGTAACATGAACCATAGATCTAAGGATCCTTCGAGACCCTTCTTGACTATCAGATTGAGTATAGTGGAAGGATAGAGTAAGTGGTATCATTAACCGACAAAAAAAATCATCCCCACTTTATGTCCCCTTCGAGAGGTAATCCTTCGGGGAATCGAAGGGTTAAGAATGGTAAGAGTTGCAAACTCGCAAGTCCCTAAAGTGGTGAAATCTCGCCAACCATTAGATCATGGGGAATAATTTAGGAGAAATGTGATTCATTGATATAAAGATCCATTGGGGACCCTTCTCAATCGTTCAATCAACTAGTGGAAGGACAACGTAATTACTTCAATGAATTATTACTCTGGGAGTCTTGAGCTTCGAAACTACGAGACTTTTGGGCCTTGGGAAATTTGACATGTTGGTTCTCAGGACAAACATCGAAGCATCGAAGGCCAAAGTACATGGCGAGGAATTCTGAAATCTTCAGAACTTCATAACTTCAGGACTCCGAGATATTAGAGAATATAGGAGAGTGCATTAAGCGTCGATGCATCGAATATCCCTTGTTGTAGTGTCTAGTTGCAATTGAACAGGCCCACATACACCATGATGATGTGGCATGTCTGGATAGTTCCATGTGGCATCGTGGGAGTGGTTGTGATTTAGTTGTGGGACCCCCACCCCTTATCAAGTCTAAACCTTGTGTTAAGTGCAGACAATTCTCAACCGTCATATCTAAGGGTGGATCGATCCCCACCATATATTTTGGAGAAAAAGAAGACTTCATGACTTTGGGTCTCTAAAAATGTTGAAGACCTGTACAAGAACGATGGAGGGTCGAAGTCCTGGTATTCACAAAGACCGAGAGATATCCCCTGCAGCTTCCCCTCCAGTGGCCATGTCATCACTAAAGTATAATGACCAAGGTCGAGTCAGTTTTAGGTGGGATGGTACGAATGAGGTGGAGCCACGTGGATTTTGACCAATGATACCCAGAGAAGTTTAGGGAGCCATAAATTTTGACTCAGAACTTAGTTTTAGACGAATTTATAGTCATTGGAAATCTATCAAAGAGAAGAAGGAAATTGTGCCCTTATTTGAGGAATTCAGAGAAGTTGTAGGAAGGCGAAAAATTTATTCCCCATCCCTTAAAAGGTTACTTAGGGGTTGGGTGTGTGACACACCCTCAGTCAGTTGGTTTGGATAACAACTTATGAATAGATAAGTGCATGTTTATTCTCAGTTGAATTTGATGTATGTTTAATTTGTAATATTTTTATGTTTGTGTAATTTATGAATCTGTATGGGTTATGAGAAAAAATCTAAATGTCTTAAGGGCCAAAACCCTATAAAATTGTGTGAACTCGACGAATTGACTTAGTAAATTCGAGGAATATGAAGTCCATTATATACATGAGAAGAAATCGAATCATAATTCAAGTCAAATTAGGGAGTGGATGCCAATGAAGCTAGTTGTATCCGGGCTATTCAAAATCCGAAATTTTAAAATAAATTAGCAGCAGGGAAAATATCATATTCCTAGATATCTAGATTTGCATGGTTCCATTGGATGGCTCCATCACATGTTGAGCTAGTATAACATTTGGATCTAGCCCAACCTTTTGTGAGTATTAAAGTGATATCTAGATTTATGGATATCTGGATGGAAAGGGTTACATATGTTCGCAGTTCTTTTTTAGGAGTGACATCGGTCTGACATCCAGATATTATTTTTCATTTTAAAGAGTTTGAGCGCATATCTCAGATGATTAGATGGTTGTAGTTTCGTTGGTAAGGTTCCATGCCATATTTGACATCTGACTTTCCATTAAAGGTGTATTTCCTTAGTCCTTCACGAGTCGCTAACCCATATTCATGGGTTTCACATCAAGGTTTCATTTGTTGGGAACATGGTTGAGATTTGATCCTCACTGCTCATCAGAAAATTACCCTGGATTATAGACCATTTTTTTTTGGCAAGATTTTTTCCCGACATTTCATCAATGATTAGATGAATGCTGACATGGCCACTTGTTGATGTGTAAGGAAACATGTATGTTGACATGGCATGACACATGGAAGTTATCATGGCTTCTAGTTTGATGTGGCATGACACATGGGTGATGATGTGGCACAACACGTGCATTAGCACTTAAGTCAATCTAGAATCCAGATCCAACTTTGTCCTTTTTGTAATCCTTAAAGAAAAATACCAAGTCCCTAGATATTTATACCATCATGGTTCCCGATCATGTTTCATTCAATGTTGAATAATTATACAAAGATAGTAGGCCTCTAGCTTCAAGATAGAAAGGAAAACCTGAATCATTCGGATCTGATTGAGATTTTTAACACAACTATTAGGAAATCTAGGATCTTGGATGTGAGGTTGCATTGACCCATTTTTTCAAATGAATCATCCACGCCATTCAACACGTGTGATGTGGTCCATGTGGAAGCCACATGGTCTTGATGAGATCACCCCAAAGGTAAAGTATAAGAGCTTCAGAAGATCATATATTTCTCTCTAGGGCTCAGAATTGAGCATGGTGACAGTCATTGGAAATATCTTGAGGAGAATATTTGTCCCATTAAATCAGAATCAATGATTGAGTTAAGTTTAAAGAAGGTAAACTAGAGGGAAATCAAAAGGATTTTGTACACCCCACCAGCCTAATGAATTTTAGGGGGTCAGGTTTGTCATAAGCTAAATTACCTTAGAATGAATGGAATGTCTAATGAATGTGTAGTCTGAAATTCATTCCAAATGATAATGTATTCTAGTACTGATGCAGACCCCCTACCTCAGCAGGGTTTTGCAACCTCTCGGTCTCTGGATCGATCTTCTTCTGAGCCGAAATGACTCTTTGGACTCCTGCTGGAACCCCTTGAATGAATCCATAGGTCCCTTTAATTCCCTAGCATAGGCTTTGAGAAAACCTATGCATGCGCTTATCTTTCAGTACTCTTCTCTGTTCTGAACCAACACACCTTTCGCATTCCAGGGTTTCAGGACTCCTGCATGCGAGCTCTCCCAAGATCCTTGTCCCTCCAACTCTCAGTCACTGAAATGATGAAAAGGGCTTAACGACTCTGGGTCCTCCCTTAGCCTGCGTCCACGTGACCACCACTATGTGACCACGTGCTTAACGTCAAAGTGCTACTGGATTTTCACGATTCGGGGAATCACGATGCAAGCATTCCTCCTGTTCTCTGTCTTTCGAAATGCTGAAACCCAAAATAGGGCCTAACTCCATAGCTCCTCCCTTAAGTCACTTTTCATATGACCGGTCCTGTGACCTGGTGCTATTCCTCTAAATGCTTTCAGGTTTTCGCGATTCACGATTTTGCAATTCTGGCTACAATGATTCTAGGTCCTTCAAACTCTCGGATCCTGAAATGCCAAAATCTACCCGTGACCACGGTCCACTTTTTGGGATTTTGTAATTCATGATTTCTCGATTCCAGCTGCAAACGATTTTGGGTCCTTCAAACTCCTGAATCCCGAAATGCCAAAAAGGGATTAA
>JASDQU011026981.1:0-18459 GCA_032191745.1 Picea mariana | reverse complement strand
GCCCCTGGAAAATCAACGGTCCATATCTGCCGCTGAATGGACAGTCCTTGTTCAATCGTGATTTCTCCTTTCGCGATTTCTGGGATGAGTGCCAACTGACTCTCCTCTATGTTTTCCCCGATTACAAAATGCCGAAATATCCCCCTTGAGAGATCAACGGTCCAGATTCCTCTTGAAATGATGACCACGATCCAACTGGATCGATGACCCACAACCTTTCAGGATTTTCCCCGAACCTTAACCACTAGCCATGTGTCCTCCTTGACGAACAATGTCGATTGTTTCGACAATTTCTATGAAACGTCGACCATTTGCCACGTGTCCTCCTTGATGGACGGTCCTGGTCCTTTCGTGAATTCTCCTTTCATGATTTTGGCCCAGTTTTCTCCTTGTTTCCTCAATGCCAAAAGCTATGAAAACCCTCGACCCCACTGGATCGACGATCCACACTCGTTCTGATCGACGGTAAGGATATGATCATAATTCTCCCTTTCGCGACTTTGGGAGACTCTTCACTCTAGATCTCTCGGTGTCCAAATCCCCGAAAAGTGGATCTCTTGACATGCATCCTCTGAGATGGATGGTCCCGATGCTTTCAGGACTTGACAAGTCCTCTCCCTTCTGTTGTTACAAGGCTTAAACCTTGTGCACCTTCTTCCAGATCTGAAGGCTATCGGCTCTTGGTGGTAGATCTGACGGTTCAGATCTATCCTCCTTGCGTGCTCTCCTCCTGTTGCCTGGATGTAGATTCAACCATCCAGATCCTTCTTCCCAATGCTAATCCAACGACAACTGTGCTCTTCCTCTTGAGCTTTATTGGATTTTTGACTTAGAAGATTTTCTAAGTCTTGAAGGTCTTGACCTTCGACTCTTCCTCTTGCGAGCCCAGTTCCTTTGGGTCTCATCTATGTTAAAGAAACGTTGTCCCTTCTGAGCTTCATCCTCTCATAGATTTACTCCTGCACACACTTTGCGTTCAAGGATCTCGAATAGCTCAGATTTGAGAATTTTTCTTGAAAAGAAAACTCCTTACGCTCACCTAGTGTTCTCCTACTCGATGCACACCTTGCAGAGCCTACAGAGTATTGAGAAACCCTGTGAGTGTCTTCTCTTCGACACTTCTCTTTTCTCAGAACTTGAAATAGAGTTCCCTAGTGAACTCTATGCACTCACTTGATGCCCTCTTTGCAGAGCTCTACAGAACCTTCAGTAGTTTTGTCTTCCCTGAACTCGAGACAGAGTTCCTTCCTGTGCACTCCTTGCACCTCTGATGATGAAGGTTCAACCCTATCCCTCTTGAGCTTTCCTGAGGTTGTATCACCTCTGTCAACGCACACCTTGTGGACTATGTGCACTCCTTGCACTTAGAAACTCCAAGATGGGAAGAAATTGAAACTTATGAAATACTTCACCAATTATGCATTCAAAACATGAAATGCATAAAAACATGCAAACACATACAACCAATTCATGGCAGGAAAAAATGCTCTTCTATTAATTCAGAAATGCCTATACAAGGTGTTTACAAAGGTTGGACTGTAACAAGTCTCAGCTCTCTCTCAATACCTCTCTGCTCTGGTCTCTCCTCCTATCTCTCTCCTTCTCTGGCTTATCACTCTCTAATTACAAAGAGGGCTCTCTCGGGCTTATCCTCAACCTCACCGTCTCTGAGCTATCGCCATCACATAGTAGCTCCTACGACTACATTACATAAATGGATTCCTAGTTCTGATTACGTCCTGGGCTTGCTGCAGGCAACCATTAAAGGAAACCTCAACCACTACCTATACAAAGGCATGGTCTAGCATTAAAATCCTTACAACATTTATTGAAATTTTGAATTTCAAAATTGAGAGGGCTGCGCCTCTCCCTTTCTCCATTAAATGTGTGTTGGATGTGCTAGATGGCTGGCACACTATTGACATGGAGCGATGCTCCTGCATCATACTCCTCATCTGGAAAAATCATGATCTCTTGATCATGATCTCCTCTTCTCCAGTGTTGAAATCCACTTGGATCCCAAACTTTCCCTTGGAGCTGTCCATCTGCTCCTCTGCTTCGCTGTTGCTGCCCTGTTGCTCTTGAAGGCTCCCTTCTGCTCAGCTTCTCATTGCTGATAGTCTCTACTACTAAACTCAACATCAACCTTCTGATTTCTTCAATTACCTCGTCCATCTGCTCCCGTTGTTGGCTCTTTGTATGTAGTCTTCTCTGTCGCACTTCTGTCTTCTCAATGGGCAGATCTGCTCTATCTCCCCTGCTATCTTTATCTCTCTTTGTGTCACTAAGTGGCCACTCTGTTGCAGGCTCCAGCTCTGTAGTATCCTCACTGAACTGCTGCTGAGCATCTTCCTGTGGCAATTCTGCTATTGCCATTTCTCCTCCTGGCATACTTCTATCTTCTTCCAGCTTCTCCCCAGGCTGGTATGTTCCACTACTTGCTTCCAACTTAGCCTGTTGGATGTGCAAACTTTGCACCATCACCCTCCTTTCCATGGATTCCAATTCTTCACACAGGTCAGCAAAATCCATACTGTCTGCTTCCTCTTCTTCTTCTTCTTCTTCTGCAGCTTCCAGTACTGCAGTGATTTCCTGTCCAGCTTCCTGGCTGAAAATTTTGAGCCATTTTGTTGAATGCTCATCTTCTGCTTCTTGGGAAAACGTCAGTGTCTGCTCCATTTCTTCCTCCATGACAATTTCTATTGGTTGTCCTCCTGCTGTTGCTGCATCTGCAACACATGATCTGGCCTCAACTAGGCTGCTTGGTAGGAACACCTCTATTCCTTCAATGATCAGAATTCTCTTCTGATTCTCTCCTGTCAACACTCCTTTCTTATTTGAACTCTCCTCTGAGTTCATGAGACTTTCAGACAGTCTCATCTCTTTCACCTTGCCCGCCTGGAAATTTGGGAATTTTATGCTACCCACCTAGCAGTCTATGAGATCATTTGATCCCATCTCATTGCCCACTTGGAAATCTGAACTTTCACCACTGCCCCCTTGGCAGTACGCGAGACCTTCCACTGATCTCTTTCCATTGCCCACTTGGAAACTCGGAAGTTCACTTCTGCCCACCTGGAAGTTTATGAGATCCTTTGTTAATCTCATACCATTGCCCACCTGGAAATATGAATTTCCATGGTTGTCCTCTTGAAAATCTATGAGATCCTCCAATGATCTCATTTCATTGCCCACCTGGAAATTCAAAAATTCATCCCTGCCCTCCTGGCAGTTTATGAGATCTAAAATTGATCCCTCTTCCTCATCATTGAGGGTTTCTTCGACTTCTGGCTCACAGATGCAAACCAGCTCTGTGTCACTGAGGCTTTCAACATACCTCAGCCACTTCCTCAACTCTTGTTGTTGTTTCCTGGCCAACAACTTTTGAACGGGCCATTTGGATTTCCTATTCAGAGGCCATTCGTACCTCCAATGTACTTTTTCCTCCTGTTGCATCTTCAATGTCAGTTGTTCCATTCTCACTCTTATCTCAGTGAGTTCCTTGTCAATCTCTTCTTTATTCATCTGCTGGTGGTCTCCTCTTCCACCATGCTCATTGCCTTCAGTAGCCATTTCCATCTTTCACCTGCCCTCCTGGCAAGCGTATGGATCACTCTACGTCTGAGAGAATCTCCATGTCCTCCTACAGCTCACCTGGTTGTCTATCATTTGTTGCACACCTTGCAACAATCTCCTCAATCCTCTTCATCTGAAATATATAGATGAAGTCCAGGCTCTAATACCACTTGATGCAGACCCCCTACCTCAGCAGGGTTCTGTGACCTCTCGGTCTCTGGATCGATCTTCTTTTGAGCCGAAATAGCTCTTCGGAATCCTACTGGAACCCCTTGAACAAATCCACAGGTCCCTTTAATTCCCTGACATAGGCTTTGAGAAAACCTATGCAGGCACTCAACTTTCAGCGCTCTTCTTTGTTATGAACCAACACACCTTTCGCATTTCGGGGTTTCGGGACTCCTGCATGCAGGCTCTCCCAAGTTTCTTGTCCCTCCAACTCCTGGTTGCTGAAACACCAAAAAGAGCTTAACGACTCTGGGTTATCCCTTAGCCTCTGTCCATGTGACCACCACTCTGTGACCACGTGCTTAACGTCAAAGCGCTACCATATTTTCATGATTCGAGGAATCACGATGCAATCATTCCTTCTGTTCTCTATATTTCGAAATGCCAAAACCTGAAATAGTGCCTAACTCCACAACTCCTCCCTTAAGTTGCTTTTCATATGACCGGTCTTGTGACCTGGTGCTATTCCTCCGAATGCTTTTGGGTTTTCACGATTCACGATTTCGCGATTCCGGCTGCAACGATTCTAGGTCCTTCAAACTCCTAGATCCCAAAATGCCAAAATCTACCCATGACCATGGTCCACTTTTCGGGATTTCGTAATTCATGATTTCGTGATTCCGACTGCAAATGATTCTAGGTCCTTCGAACTCCCAGATCCCGAAATGCCAAAAAGGGCTTAATGGGCTTTGGTTCCTCCCTTAGCTTCCATCCACGCAACCACGCCCTATGACCTGGGGCTAACTCCTCTGAGCGCATCGCGATTTCAGGGTTCGTGAAGTTGCGATGCAACTCCAACCTCTCCTCCTTATAATCCCTGAAGTTTGAAATTTCCCCTGGACAATCAACAGTCTAGATCTGTCGCTGAATGGACGGTCCTTGTTCAATCGCGATTTCTCCTTTTGCGATTTCTGGGATGAGTGCCAACTGACTCTCCCCTTTGTTTACCCCGATGACGAAATGTCGAAATATCCCCCTTGAGAGATCAACGGTCCAGATTCCTCTTGAACCAACGACCATGATCCAACTGGATCGACGGCCCACAACCTTTCAGGATTTTCCCCGAACCTTGACCACTCGCCACGTGTCCTCCTTGACGAACGATGTCGATCGTTTCGGCAATTTCTATGAAACGTCGACCATTTTCCACGTGTCCTCCTTGATGGACGGTCCTAGTCCTTTTGCGAATTCTCCTTTCACGATTTTGGCCTGGTCTTCTCCTTGTTTCCCCAGTGCCAAAAGCTCTGAAAACCCTCGACCCCACTGGATCGACGGTCCACACTCGTCTCGATCGACGATCATGATCTGATCGCGATTCTCCCTTTCACGACTTTGGGAGACTCTTCACTCTCGATCTCCTGGTGTCCAAATCCCCAAAATGTGGATCTCTTCACACATGTCCTCTGAGATGGACGGTCCCGATGCTTTTGGGACTTGATGAGTCCTCTCCCTTCTGCTATTACTAGGCTTAAACCTCGCGCACCTTCTTCCAGATCGAAAGGCTATCAGCTCTTGGTGCTAGATATGACGATTCAGATCTGTCCTCCTTGTGTGCTCTCCTCCTGCTGCCTGGACGTAGATTCAACCATCTAGATCCTTCTTCCCAGTGCTAATCGAACGACAGTTGTGCTCTTCCTCCTGATATTTCTTGGATTTTTGACTTTGAAGATTTTCTGAGTCTCAAAGGTCTCGACCTTCGACTCTTCCTCTTGCGACCCTGGTTCCTTTGGGTCTCGTCTATGTTAAAGAAACACTGTCCCTTCTGAGCTTCGTCCTCTCGGATATTTACTCCTGTGCACACTTTGCATTCAAGGATCTCGAATAACTCAGATTCGAGAAGTTTTCTTGAAAATAAAACTCCTTACGCCCACCTGGCGTTCTCCTGCTCGATGCACACCTTGCAGAGCCTACAGAGTATTGGGAAATCCTGTGAGTGTCTTCTCTTCGACACTTCTCTTTTCTTAGAACTTGAAATAGAGTTCCCTAGTGCACTCTATGCACTCACTCGACGCCCTCTTGGCAGATCTCTACATAACCTTCAGTAGTTTTGTCTTCCTTGAACTCGAGACAGAGTTCCTTCCTGTTTACTCTTTGCACCTCTGCTAATGAAGGTTCAATGCTATCCCTCTTGAGCTTCCCTGAGGTTGTATCACCTCTTTCAATGCACACCTTGCGGACTATGTGCACTCCTTGCACTCGAAAACTCCAAGACGGGAAGAAATTGAAACTTATGAAATACTTCACCAGCTATGCATTCAAAACACGAAATGCATAAAAACATGCAAACACATATAGACAGTTCATGGCAGGAAAAACTGCTCTTCTACTAATTCAGAAATTCCTATACAAGTTGTTTACAAAGGCTGGACTGTAACAAGTCTCAGCTCTCTCTCGAGACCTCTCTACTCTGGTCTCTCCTCCTATCTCTCTCCTTCTCTGGCCTATCACTTTTTAATTACAAAGAGGGATCTCTCGAGCTTATCCTCAACCTCACCGTCTCTGAGCTATCGCCATCACAGAGAGGCTCCTACGGATACATTACATAAATGGATGCCCAGTCCTGACTATGTCCTGGGCTTGCTGCAAGCAACCATTAAAGTAAACCTCAATCACTACCTGTACAAAGGCGTGGTCTGGCATTAAAATCCTTACAACATTTATTGAAATTTCGAATTTCAAAATTGAGAGGGTTGCACCTCTCCCTTTCTCCATAAATGTGTGCTGGTTGTGTTAGTTGGCTGGCACGCCGCTGACATGGAGTGATGCTCCTGCATCAAGTACAAGCTATTTATTTTGTGTGCTTGATTAGATTTGGAATCCTAAATGATTCATGAAGAGAAATATCGTTATTTGAAATAAAGATAAGAATGGTTATATATCCTATGATTTGTTGTGTATAAGAATGAATCATATGGATAACATAAAAAGTGAAGCTTGAATGCTTGGTTAAGAGTTGAAGGATTCCCTTGAAACCTATGTGCACCATCCTTGAAGAGATATGAACCACCTCGATTGAGATGTAGTTTTCCATCATCGATGCATAGGCATGCAACACAGTTTTCCTCATTGGCGCACATGTGCATGACATAGATTTCCTTCATTGGCACACATGTGTGCAAAAAAACTTTCCCTTGTCGGTGCATAGGCAACCAAGAAATATTTCCCTCACCAGTGCAAGGCATGCGATGTAGTTTTCCCTCAACGATGAATAGGTGCACAACACAATTTTCCTTGTTGATGCACGAGACTTGTGTGACAACTTTCCCTCCTCAACACATATGCATCTGATGTAGCTTTTCCTTATTGGTGCAAAAAAACCTGACCCAACTTTCCCTCATCAGTGTATAGGTGTCTGATGTCATTTTCCCTTGTCAATGCACAAGTGTGCAATGCAATTTTCCTCGTTGGCGCACTAGCGCATGGTGAATTTTTCCTCATCAATGCATTGGTGTGCGACATAGTTTACCTCATTGTCACAATGGTGTGTTGTGGTTTACATTGTTATAACATTGGTGTGCAACATGATTTTTCTTGTACATGACACAATTTATCGTGTCAGTGCATTGGCGCACAATGTAGTTTTTCCTATAAGTGCTAATGCATGTGGTGCATTTTACCCCATCAACGCATTGATGCATGGAATAATTTACCTCATAGACACATCAACACATGGTGAAAATTAAATTGAAGATGCTCCGGTGAAGTATTTCAGGAACCTCTAACTTCTTACCAAAATCTTGAAAGTGAGTGTAAAGTTAGTCATCCAAAAGTTTTGGAGGAGCATATTTAACCTATAAGTGCAGACTTAGTAATAGAGTTGTGATTAACGAAGGTAGATTAGCTGTCACATTCCTGCAGTCTCCCCGAAACCCAAACAGAATTGGTGCACCCAATTTGTCTGTCACTGCAGTTCGTACGGCACCACGACGTGCTTCGACTCACTGGTTTTCCTGTGGCAAGTTGTCGTGCATTTGTACTATGCATTCACTCGTTTAAATAGTGGAATTATGAAACCCTTATAACATTTATACTCGTTACTTAGTTCAATCTCATTCAATTACATTTGCAACACAAAATAACAAAGCCAAGTAAATTGTGTGGGCATCCCATCTTGGCCTAACACCTGACTTTAAAATTTTCATACAAGTCACAACGAAAAATACAAGTGTGTCAGACGTGTCATCCGCACCACACCCAAAAATACAAGAATGGAAGAGGAGTGCACGACTCTTAGCTCAATAAAACCTGTTCAATGCAACAATCGAAGCACATATGGTTGTTCCCTTCACATAATCTTTGCTTCTCTATCTCATTCTTTCCCAACTCTGTGCATGTTATCTTCATCTAATCCAAGTCATGTGTCCTTCCCTTGGTCACCTTCCTTGCCTTTGTGATGAATCCACCACAGAATTTCCACCAATTCCAGTTACCTATAAGTTCTAAGGTGTGCTCCTTGGTGTTTTAGAACTTCACAGATAGTCCCCTTCACGAGCTCAATCCAACCAGCCATTCACATCACAAACTCCATGTTTCATTTCCTTAGTTCTCAAAAATAACCATAGACCCCACACTTGGACGGAAACTCCAATCCACCCAATTGTGGTGCCCAAACTTGCCAGATTTTCATTGATCACTCTCTTGGTATCGCANCGACTTCTTTCCTCATTTGTTTGATCTCCCTTGATTGAATTCTTTCCTTGCCAAGCGAGTTCTCCCCTTGGTTAAATAAGTTCCCAATGGGCACACCCATTCACCAACTTGGGATGCCACATTTGGTATTACTTGAGATGAATCTTCAAACGGGCACACTCCCCTTTGATGGATTTGTTTCACTATCAAACCAACTCATATTTCATCTGGGGTGCCTAGGCCATTCCTTCATCTGCATATTTGGGCATTTTCTCAGTTGGCGTCTGCAACTCATTTTTCATTTGTTTGGGCAAATTTCTTTGGCATGTGCCTAAGGCATGGAGCATTTCCAAATTCGCTTGGTTGGATCCCCTTGGTTAATGCCCAAGGCATCCAAGTTACTCAAGCTTCCATTCAGTGAGGGAACCCATGGTCACCATGGAGTGCCCACTTTCTTCCGCTTCTGTCAAGTCTCCTCACCTAAATTCCATCGCAAGTCAAGTGTGGGAGAATTTATCTTCGACATGTTTTTTGCGTCTAAAGATCCCAACTTCACCTATAAAGGGGACCGAGCACCCTTTATCTTTATCAGTCCATTTTTCTTGACTTGTGGAAGGAGGGTGCATGCTCAGGTCGAGTCCTAAGGCGTTACACACTCCCTCACTCAAATTCTTTGTCATCCTTGGCAAGAATTCGTATTGTTGCAAGTGTCTTAGCTACTGACTACAACCATCTATTGAACTGTTGTGATGAACCCCGCCCTTAATCCAACCACTTTTGTCATGTTTTCACACACTTATTGTTAGATTTTCATTAGTTTCATTAACATTATATTTACCATAGAATTTTTATCTTCTTTTAACATTTAATAATCATATACTGAAATATATAACAAAAAAATAAACAAAAACAAGAAGACATAAATATTTTTCCTTGGAAAACCCCAAACTCAGGGAAAAAACCCAGCCAACTTTTCTTAGAGAGAATATTTCCAATACAACCATGAACAAGGTCTAATCACAAGAGAAACCCAACAATGAAGAAACCACGATAGCATATACTTATGTTTTCTTCTTTTGAAACCCTAGCGAGGGTAGACAACTGAGTAGCACCACAGAACTGGCGTAAGGTATGCACATCACTAGAGAAAGATAGTGCACCATATAACTGACACAACTCGCAATTGGTAACTGAAACTGCAACTACAACTATAACTGCAACTGGAACTGTGACTGTAACTACAATTGACATGAAGCAACTGAGAAACACCACACAACCTTAGCCCGACTCTTCCAAAGGTAACACACAAGAGAAAGGAACAAGAGTCACCAAGAATATCCTTCCCCAAGTGGAGTGCACTCTCCAAGAGAACCAGAAACCATAAATAGTGAAATTATTGCAACTTCCTAGTGTGCACCACAGAAGGAGAACTGTGTGGTTGTACAAATGAACTGACCTAGACTTGTATTTATACTAATCTGGTCACATGTCTGGGGCCGACTTCTCTTTTTTGGCCTTCTATTTCACTTTATTGTTTTCTAGGGTGTTCTTCAATTGTTCAATGGTCTTCCTTTGACTTCTTGGAATCTTCTTCTTATCTAAGAAAAGTTGTCTAGGAGGGAATACCTCCCACAACTACCAAAACAACAACACTCTCTCTTAGCTAGGGAGGCATTCTTCCATGATGTCTTCTTCTAGTAGTCCACTAACTACCCTACAATCAAATAATAGCACATAGATGCTACCATGCCATCAATAGCTCGAATCATCCGCCAGAGTCTCTATGACTCTGTTGCAATCAACCAATATCACACAACTACTTCCAAGCAGTCTAGTAGTCTCCATGATTACATAGAAATCAACTAGTATCACACAACTACTACAATGCTATCTAGTAGTCTCCATGACTACGTAGCAATCAACTAGTAGCACACAACTACTAGCATGTTTTCCAATAGTACACAACTATTTCCATAGTCTCACGACTACATAGAAATCAACTAGTAGCACACAACTTCTAGCATGATGTCCAGTAGCACACAACTACTGCCATAGTCTCAAGACTACGTAGAAATCAACTAGTAGCACAAAACTACTAGCATGTTTTCTAGTAGTACACAACTACTGCCATAGTCTCATGACTACGTAGAAATCAACTAGTAGAAAAAAAATACTATCATGTTGTCTAGTAGTACAAAACTATTGTCATAGTCTCCACAACTATGATATGATGTTTCTCCTCTCCCAGTAGTCATACTTACACCTAGCCACCTCGCATGGCATAGGAAATACTACGACCATATCCCCATTCACACCTAGCCACCTCACATGGCATAGTAAATACTTGTACTTGGTTGTGAATTACTCCCTCGGTCACCTCACATGATTGATGTTGCTCCTAAAGTCTACACCTGACTGCTAAAGGGTAGAGCTAGGCCACCTCAAGTTTGGAATTATTTGTTTTTTGATTATTTGATTTTGTTGGTCATTTGGAAGGTTGGTTTACCAAGACAAGAACATGGTTGGGTTGGAAAATTGATATGGATGAGATTCCTCCTTGGCTAGTGGCACACAAATTATAGACAAGTGAGATAATAGAGGTAAAAACAAAGGGGAACAACAAACCACTCAATGAATAATCTGTTGTAAGAAGTTTAAGTCTTAAAATATTATTTCAAGGCATTAAACAAGTATCCAAACACAATTACTCCCACAGGTTGCAATAAAAATAAATCTTCACCAAAGCATTAGCTATTTTACAAGTTTCATATCAGTAAAGATGAGTTATAGAATAGCTAAAAGGAAATGAAATGTACTTCGCACAAATAAAAAACTGCATTCAAGATAAGATAAAAAAAAAAAACACATGTAGATTTGGACAAAACACATTGTCATCAAGAGCATATTCACCAAGTAGAGAGATTCAATCCATGCATAGAACAAATTCAACCAGTCTGATGTATTGATATTCTTCTCAAAAAACTGAACCCCCAAAACATACAAAAATTTCATATTTATCAAAGTTGTAGAGGCTCTCGTCCATCTTGGATTGAGGCTTAACTCTACACTATCAGTTGGAAAACAACTTATTGATTTAACTAAAATATTTTTGGAGTATAGTAATGTATAATTCGAACTTGACTTAACAAAAAGAAATGGTTCATATCAAACACAAATGACCACTTATTGTGCCTTAATTTAAACAATTTGGAACTTTAAACGACTAAAAATATAAACTACTAATAATGATAAAACTAGACTGATGCATATGTTGGAGTGAACTGATCTTTGAAAAAAACTGAATAGGAGTGACAGAACTAAGCTCTGTATCGAGCACTAGTGTCCATGCACATTGTTGAAGGTCAACTAGGATATAACTGGATGTGTTGGCGGCTTCTTTAGGTACTCCTTGAAATTATCTCCTTTAGAAAGAAACAAGTCTTCTAGTGCTTGTTCTGGAGTCTTTGAAACTTCTTATGCAGTCTGGAGTACAATTTCTCCAATTCTTAGTTGTGGTGTTGCAAGGTCTAGAATTGAAGCTTCAGTTTATGCACTTGTTGGTTGTCATCAACCCTCTCTGTTTTGACCTCAACCTATATCTTCTCCTTTTCTCGCTCTATGCTAGACTTGTTGTGGTCAACCAATGCTCTACTTCTTGTTCTCATATTATTATTGTGTATAACCTCATGTTCTTTACATTTAGTTCCTTTAGTGGACCATTTTACTCCCACAGTGTCAGCTTTAATTTTTGGTTTAATGTCTTGTAAACTGTGGCAAGGATCCCCTGCATGTAGCAAGGTGCCAATAGAATCTTGCTCATGATCAAATCCATAATCATATATTCCTTGTTGATTGGAGTATGAAGGATACTCCTTTTTCACTGTCACAAATGATGTTTTTGCAGCCTCATTCTCGCTAAAATTTGATTCCTATTCTTTCACTATTATTCCCTTCAAGACATTGATTGTCATTTCCTCCATACTGGCAAATTCAAGTCTATCATCATCCTTGATCAAAATTGGTTGGGGGTATTTTAATGATGGATTGAATAAAGTCTTTGATTTCAGCCTCAATTGATTCGTATTTCTAGTCTTTCTATTTGACTTTCTTGGAAATTCAATGTTTTTCTCTCCCTTCCTCTTCCTGTATTGTCTTCCTGCAGGGGGTGTTTTAGGTTAAGCTTCTGTAGGAACAACCTTCCCTTTAATTACTTCCTTGCTGTGTGAACCAGGTCCAATTTTCCCTCTCATTTGAGTCACAGATTTATTTGGTTGTTGCTTGATGGGGTTTTTTTCTCCTCCTCTGAATGGTTGGATGACATATACCTCTATGGTGTTTCCAGTGCAAGTGGATGCAATCTGTAATATTTTCCACTTTTGTTTTCCTTTCCCTTTTTCATAGAAAACCTCAATTGCATGTGAGGGGACTCCTCCATGGGGGTTTCTGGATTTTTTCCTTTCGAGGGCGTATTTCTTGTTTTAGGGCATTTCCCTTTAGTCACTATGGGTTGGATAGGATTGATCGAGCTCCCAGGCTTTGAAGAAACCCTAAACTCTTCAATTGCATCACCTTCGTTTTATGAAGCAGGCACCTACTCTTGCTCTTTCAATCCCACAAAATTCAATAAATAATCACAGGGCATTTCAAGTTCCTCGAGAGCGAAATTTGCCAACACTTTAATCAAGCCCTGATGGTACATGCTTCTGTGAGCAGATTCAGGGTGACCTTGAACCCTACAGGCCATTTTGGTTAGGCTCTTAAGCAGGTAATATGGTAAATTAATCTCTCTATCTCCACTTAGATGCTTAAGGAAACGAAGGTGGTATCAATGAATAATGTTGAATCGACCCTCACCTATGATATATCTTTGTATTGTTATTAGGTCCCCTTTCTAGTCTTGATTTATCCACTCCAGGGGGATTCCTTGGCTCTATTTGGGGTCTTGGTGCTAAAGAACCAGGAATTTGTTGCAGAGATTGAGAGGCAACTTGCCTTTCTTGAACCATATTTTCCCACAGACAGGGAGAGCACAAGTTGCTCCAATGAAACGTTTTGTGACATGAATCCATGTATCCCCAAGTAGGGTTTGGAAGCCATCAACTGTCCACATGAAGAACATATCCAAGCCTATGTGGTGTCCTTCAAATGTGCATGTGAAATCATACCACTCTACCTTTACAAAAATGTCTTTAATTTCAGGTATAGCTTTGAGCAATTACAGGCCTTGTGGCTCAGTCTGGTTCAATTTCCATCGTTCTCGAGGAGGAACCATGGTGGGAAAAGAAACTCTAATGTCGAAAATGCAGTGAATGTGGATTTCTTTATATCGAAACTGATACATGTGTGCTTTTTAACTGTCAATTCAAGTTTTTGCGGCCATGATGAACTGGTACAGTTCTCACGATCATAATTGATGTAATGTAATGATGGAACTGAGTGTAATCTGGTGTGGAGGCATTTTTCTATGACCGCACATGTATGAAGGCACCATTCAAATGGTTGTAATATTTAAAATAACATATTAAATTATAAAATGATTTCAAAATTAGCGCGTCAATCCATGTTTGCAAGAATAGATTGGTTCTTGCAATCAACTATGTTCTGCATATAAAACATTGTTATACCTGCTATGAGCTCAAACTATGGAAACTTTGATGACAAGTATTTAAACCCAAACCATGGCATGTAATTATCCCTCAAGAAAAAAAAAGATGGTGTAAAAAAAAAATCAATTAAAAGAGGTAATAATAAAATTGAGTCATTTAGTAATGGGAGGACCGACTTAATCAACAAAAAAAGTATGATTTTAGATGAAGGTATAGGGTATTGAGAGAGGAGGAGTAGGGGTGCAGACTGAGGTCTCTACAACCGATCTACAAAACCCTTGGTGAAAGGGGTTAGTCGGCTGGAGGAGAAACACTACACCTGCCTCTCAATGAGGGCGGACATTCTGCATCACTCCAAGCTTGTCTCTGAAGTACTCCTACTTCACTCTAGATAGAGGCTTGGTGAGACTGTTCACTATCTTCTTATTTGTGGATATGTACTGAAGCTCCATATCTCTTCTCTGCACCATGTCTCGGATGCAGTGGTATTTGATATCTATATGATTTGAATTTTCATGAAAGACACAATTCTCTGAAAGCTTCACGCAACTTTGATTATCACAATTTATCAAAGTTGGATCCATCTCTAGATCAAATAACCCTGCAAGCAACTTTCGAAGCCACACTGCTTCATGGCTTGCAAAAATATTTTCAATATACTATGCTTGTACTATATTGAGTGCCACCGACATCTGCTTCCTTCTTAACCATGAGATCATGCATGATCCCAAATTGAAGCAACATCATGATGTGCTTTTCTGGTCCACTGCACTCCCTACCTAGTCATAGTTTGTATAACCCTTTAGCTTCACATCTCCATCCGAGACATATCTCAATCCATATCCAAATGTACCATGTAGGTACCTCAACACATGTTTTGATCCTATCCAATGTACATGTTTAGGCTCAACCATGTACTAACTCAAAGTGTTCACTGCAAAATATATGTTCGGCCTGGTGTTAACCAGGTACATCAAGGATATGATCAATTGTCTGTACATCATGGGATCCACCAAATATGAAGATGAATCACTCAAGAGATTCATATTTGTAGCCATAGGTGTGGCCATGGACTTGCATTCCATCATCCCGAATCTCTGCAGGATCTCAACAAGTATATTTTCCTTGGCTAAGGAAAATCTCATCTGGCCTCTTCCACACCTCCAATCCCAAGAAATAGTGCATCAAACCTAGATCCTTCATCTCAAACATTGAAGTGAGATCCCTCTTGCACCCATCTGTGATATTCTCATCCCCTATAAAAAACATGTCATTCACATATAGGATCAATGGGAAACTATCCCCAAGCTCATTAAATAATTGTTTGTTCTGGCATACCATGCCCTGGGTTCCTTCTTAAGCTCGTACAAATATTTCTTCAGTTTCCACACATGGGACTCCTTTCCATGGATCAAAAAACCCTGTGAATGCTCTATGTACACTTCTTCCAGCTACTAGAGGAAGTGTCTCATCATAATCTTCTCCCTCTTGTTGGAAGAACCTTCTAGCCAAAAATCCCGCTTTGTACATCTCTATGCTACCATCTGCAACATGCTTGATCTTGTAAAACCACTTGGAAGTCACCACTGACTTCCTTTATGGTCTTGGAACCACTTCCCGCACATCATTATTCATGATGGATTGGTATTCTTCCATCATGGCATCTTTCCACAATTGTTTCTTAGTGACTTCCTCAAAAGTGGAAGGTTCTGAATCAATGATTTTCCTCATGATCAATGCCACATAGAAGGAAAAATTATGTGGTCTCTTTCTCTTTTTGGAACTAAGGAAAAATCCATATCCCAGTCCTTCTGACTGGATGCCTCCTCTGTCATTGTAGAAAATTCTATTGAAACAAAGGAATCCTCCTAGGAGATCTCACATATCCTAGAAGCCTCTGAAGCTATGATTTATCCTCCTCAACTCATGGTACATATTTTTTCATCCTAGAAGACATCTCTCTCTCCCACCTTAATGTGAGGGGAGGACTTCCTCTGAATGACCTGGTATTCCTCTGAGTCAATTGACTCTCTTTGAGTCTACATGATCCCTTTGAAGCTTGACTCTCTCTGAATCTATACAATCTCAGGAGCGATCTACTCCCTCATCATCTTCTGACCTCCTCTAAAGTTTGATCTCCTATGGACTATATTGAGAGGTTTCTCCTCCCTACTAGATCTTGAGGTTTGACTCCCTCTAAACTATGGACCCCTCTGAAATGGTATTTGGTGGGGCCATTTGCCTCACCCCTAGTTGAGCCATCTTATCCTCCTCATGATATGCCTCATAAATTCCATATAACTGCATGCACTTTGCATCCTACAAAGTACCACGAGACCCTGTTGGTCTCTTCCTGGTCAATACAACATTTTTGGGTAGGTCCTTCTGGCTATAATGACTCTTCTTGATCTGAAGAGTGATCAAATTAACTAGATGGATTTGTATGGTCTTCTTTGGAGCCTTTTGATCCTTACAATCAATCTCCATATGAGATACTCTGTATCTGCAAAAGTACCCTTGTTTCCAGAAGGTTCTGACTTTGTCCTCTTCTCTTTTGGTACATAGATGTATACAATCATGCACACAACTCTATGTATAGATAGTCTGCTCCATGTCTTAGCTAGAGACCATCTAAATTGTTTCCTCCTACAACCGTCATTATAGATCCCTTTAATATATATCACCCGTTATCTGCCCGAAACAAGAGAAACAACAAGGGAAAAGAACATACAAGGACAATATTCTTATGATAAGAAAAATAATAAAAACAAGAATGAGAAAAATCGTCACAGTAGCTCCTTCTCAGAGATATCAATTGTGACCTACCCGGAACAAGAGCCAAAACAAAATGCAATAACAAGAAATAAGAACAACACTCTTCAACACTCTTCCAATTTTGTGACCAATCATTCCTCCATGGTAACCTACCCGAAACAAGAAACAAGAATAACAACATCTCCATGGTGTCCTCCATGAAATTTAGAATATAACCTACCTGTAACAAGTTCAACAACCAAGAACATCTTCTAGAATAGATCAATTTATCTTCTAGATAAGTGCATCATTAATATTGAACAATGAGCATTTACTTAATGATCATTGTACCAACAATATTCAAGAGTTACCAAACGTTTGATAGCAATAGTAGTAATAGAACTATAAAGACTGTTATTCTTGTTACAACACTTACTTAAGTTGCAACAATATAAAATATCAAACCTAAAGTCTAGATGTTTTTGTCTCATTTTAGTTGTTCTATACTGTAGGAGACATCGTCACTGCTGCCTCCAACTCTTGGGATTCCTTTGAGTGCACTAGATCTAAGATCCCTTTGGATCTACTGTCACTGCTTGTATAAATGTCCTTTTTCCAAGTGTACGTATCATGCAAACACCCTCATATTATATACAAGTGCACCATTCATCTTTGTCTTATAATATGAGACATTACATCAATAAGAAAAAGTTAGAAATCTGAATCAGAAGGTTCAATGTCTAGGAAAATGTCAACAAGCCTAAAACCCTAAAAATTCAATTTTGATAGAAAGTCAATCTGAGAAGTGTAGTAGGTGAACTAGAGTAGGGATATTTGATTAGTGATGGAGTTTGTCCAAATCAAATTTATAATAAGTGCTCAACGATATTGACAAATAAATCTATGCAGCGGCAAATTTCATGTGCAACGACAAATCTCAACAATGTGGAAAATATCACAATCTTCCTTCCAGTGGTTAGATTGTTCTAAAGGTAACCAACTTTGATACCATGTTAGATTTTCATTATTTTTGTTAACATTAGATTTACCATAAAATTTTATCTTCTTTTAAAATTCAATAATCATATACTGAAAAATATAAGCAATATATAAACAAAAACAAGCAGACATAAAGATTTATCCTGGGAAAACCCCAAACTCAGTGGAAAAAACCCAACCAACTTTTCTTAGAGAGAATATTTCCGATACAAACATGAAAAATCTCTAATCACAAGAGAAAACCAACAATGAAGAAACCATGATAACATATACTTATCTCTTCTTCTTTTAATGATCCGGATTATTTTCGGCACGAAATGAGAGCAGAGATATAATAAAGAAATGCACAGAGATATCGCGTATATCCAATAATATAACATAAATATATCAGAGATGCAACCATAAACACAGAGATATCGCGTATATCCAATAATATAACAGAAATATATCAGAGATGCAACCATAAACACAAAGATATAGTAATACACAATTTCTAGTAATGAAAGAAATGTACAGAGACTGTAAAAATAAAGAGTGAAAGACTCGCTAGAATGGTGGCAGCTTATCTCTGAGAAGAGATGTGACGGCTACTCGCATTCGCAAGAAGATGATTACAATGAGAATCTGAAGGCCTTTTTACAATAAGCAGGAATTCCAAAAACCCTAG